>JALMQS010000214.1:562061-683275 GCA_024734495.1 Forficula auricularia
ATGCTCCATACATATGTCTTCAATAGCAACTTCCTGTTTTCTAAGCTGATTGAGGAGGAGCATAGTAGTTTTTGTTTTGAATTAAACCCCATTTTTGCTTGGGCAATTCTTGATTTAACTTCGTTTTCGCTCCTCCCATCCCATGTTATTTTACTTCCTAGGTAGCGGAATTCCTTAACTCCTTCTAGGTTTTCTTTGGTTAATTTTGATGCATTCCTGTCTCGTTTGTTCTTTTTTTGTACATACTAGGACCTTGGTTTTATTCTTGTTTATTTTCATTTTGATTTCTTCTATTAGGATTTGGTTAATTCCATTCAGGGCGTCCTCTAATTCTTTTTTATTGCTTCCTAGAAGGGCAATGTCATCGGCAAATCTTAACATAGCGATCTTTTGACCTTGATTTCGATACCTGTATCAATTTTGTCTTTGAATTCTTTAATCGCTTCTTCTATGTATAAGTTGAAAATCATGGGTGACAGCACACATCCTTGTCTTACACCTTTTTTTATTTTGGCTTCTCTTTGCTCATCTCCAATATTTATAATTGCCGTCTGGTTTTGATATAGATTGTAGATTAGTCTTCTCCCTGAATTTTATTCCCGCCTGTTTTAATATTTTAAACATAATTTCCCAATTGACGTTATCGAATGCTTTTTCTAGGTCTATGAATCCGATGTAGACAGATTCTTCCCTGATAAAAGCCCTTTCTATTATTAGTCTAAGAGAGAGAATTGCTTCTCGGGTGCCTCTGTTTCTTCTAAAGCCGAACTGGTCTTCCCCCAGATTTTCTTCAACTCTTTGTTCTATTCTTCTTTGGATTATTTTGGTTAGGATTTTGGAGGCATGTGAGGTTAGGCTAATGGTCCTGAAATTTTCACATTTATCCGCGCCTGTCTTTTTTGGGAAGTGTGACTATTTTGTTTTTTTGAAATCTTTTGGGATGATTCCCAATTTATAGATTTTGCTAATTAGTTCAAAAAGTTTGTCACGTGCCTTTTCTCCAGAGTTCTTTAGGATTTCAGCTTGTATATTGTCTATTCCGGGTGCTCTATTATTTTTATTAGAAGAATATATAGAAAACATAAACTTTATATAAATTTAACACAAAAATTTTATATTTTTAATATATTTTCTAAAATAAATAAAAAACATATTTCGAAAATCTATTTATTTGCATACGGGAAATAAGTTACTAGGGCATACTCGAATATATTTGTGTAATAAATTTCTACAATTTAGTAGTGTACATGAACATGTACATTCTGTTTTATTGGTTTTATCTATTACAAATTTTGAATAAAATTCATTAGAATATTATGTACATGTTCGTGTACAAGGGGTCTGAAAGGGTTAAATTAAAACACAGAGCTTTTATTAAAAAAGCTAGGACGTTTCGTGTTTCGTCAATATATTTCGACTTCACTCACAGTGTGCTGGTTTCATCCACTCCCTTAAAATAAATTGAGGAAACGTCGAGGCTCACTTAATATAAAAAATAATTTTTGCTGAAAAATTAAAAACCGACTTCAAAAAATTAAATGCAACAAATAAAAATACACTAAAAGGTATAAAATAATTATTATCTTATTTAGTTACAAGTAAACTACGAAATATTAACATGAAATTACTTTTTGAAGTCGGTGCCAAACAAACCATACCTATAAGCGAGCGTACCCACCAAACGTACTAAGTAAGATCCGTCGAGTGCGATTCATAAAAGGTATGTTTGGCACCGACTTCAAAAAGTAATTTCATGTTAATATTTCGTAGTTTACTTGTAACTAAATAAGATAATAATTATTTTATACCTTTTAGTGTATTTTATTTGTTGCATTTAATTTTTTTGAAGTCGGTTTTTATTTTTTTCTTAAAAATTATTTTTATTTTTCTCTTTTTAGTGATGTTATTAATAGTGATCATATCATCAGAACTTGACCAAATTAATATGGCACCATCCCTAAGATAACCCCTTTCCAATAAAAAAAGAATCATCGAAATCGGTTAATAAACAAAGAAGTTAGGCCTGAACAAACCTAACAAAAAAGGTCTAATACATATGAAAAAAATGGGACCAATCGGAAAGTAGACTGAACCCAATGCAAATTTTTTTTTCAAAATCGGTTCACAATTGGCGGAGATATGAGGTAACATAGGCACAAAAAAAAAAAATTCAGTCGAATAGAGAACCTCCTCCTTTTTTGAAGTCGGTTAAAAAGCTCTGTGTTTTAATTTAAAATGTTTTTCCAGTTCCCTATGATTACTTCTATAATATGTATATGTATCAGTGGCGGTTGGTCACTTTCCAACCAGGAGATGCTGTCCAAAAACGTACCCTTCATTTTTTTTAAATTTTATTTTAATCATGGCTTTTTGTCTGTTAATTTCATCGAATACGGACGGCACCATTTTCGTTATTTTTCAAATTTAACATTAGACTTTTTAAATATATATTTTGGGACCTTCGCCCCAAACGGATACTGCTTTTGTGTGAGGTGAGGGAAGGAGTCAGAAATTAATTTATGTGACTTAAACTCCACAGTCCTTGAGATGGAAATGGACCCTCTTCCACAATCAATCAGCCTGTCCTATAATTAAATCTTCAATTTCTACTAATTCTATTGCTACGAGCAAGCTATGACTTGTCTATATAGTCCAAGAGCCCATGGCCCATTTTTAACCGACTTCAAAAAAGGAGGAGGTTCTCTATTCGACTGATTTTTTTTTTTTTTTTTTTTTGTGCCTATGTTACCTCATATCTCAGCCAATTGTCAACCGATTTTGAAAAATTTTTTGTATTGGGTCCAGTCTAGCTTCCGATTGGTCCCATTTTTTTTTCGTTTTTTTTAGGTATTAGACCTTTTTATTAGGTTTGTTTAGACCTAACCTCTTTGTTTATGAACAGATTTCGATGGTTCTTTTTTATCCGAAAAGGGGTGTCTTAGGGATGGTGTCCTATTAATTTGGTCAAGTTCTGATGATATGATCACTATTAATAACATCACTAAAAAGAGAAAAATAAAAATAATTTTTAAGAAAAAATAAAAACCGACTTCAAAAATTAAATGCAACAAATAAAATACACTAAAAGGTATAAAATAATTATTATCTTATTTAGTTACAACTAAACGACGAAATATTAACATGAAATTACTTTTTGAAGTTGGTGCCAAACATATACCTTTTATGAATCGCACTCGTCGGATCTTACTTAGTACGTTTGGTGGGTACGCTCGCTTATAGGTATAGTTTGTTTGGTACCGACTTCAAAAAGTAATTTCATGTTAATATTTCGTCGTTTAATTGTAACTAAATAAGATAATAATTATTTTATACCTTTTAGTGTATTTTATTTGTTGCATTTAATTTTTTGAAGTCGGTTTTTATTTTTTTCTTAAAAATTATTTTTATTCATGAAGTGTTTGATTCAAGTAGATATTTCACCTAGAGGTATTAATAGCATAGATGAATAGGGAATCGGGTGTTTGACTGATCTACCTGGGTACTGCTGCTTCTGCTCAAAGGAAAAAGTTAACTAAGCCAGACACTTTTAGGGGGGGGGGCAACACTGAGTCAGACAACCCTAAAGTTGCCTTTTTTTATTTGAAAAAAGTGATTGATTCACGTTGACATTTTAATAGCGTCTTATTTATATGTTTTAATAGTACTTACAAAAAATTCTGGAAGTAATTGTAATTTTTTTATTTTTATTTAACTAGTTTTATTAGATGAAGGAGGAGGTATCAGCCAAAGATGGAATCACTGGGTTCAATAAAACACCTTTAATAAAACGTTTCGGCCTGAATTTATTTGGCCATCTTCAGTTAATTAGGAGTTATACACAAAATGCGGTACTCATATGTGATCGAACCAAGTCTTGTCAAAAATAAATTTTTTTAGCTTCATGTAAATTTATAATACCGAAATATTGTTTAGCTTATAATCATAGCCCCGACATCCTTAATGAAAAAATAATTTATTAATCAGACGTTGTTGTTTTTTGTTTTTCAGTATCCCTATAATCGAAACATTATTTGCGATGTGACATTATATTATCAAAGTGATGGCCAATTAGGCGGATCTATTCAACGTAAAATCACTGCTAATACTTTATTATCACACAAATCAGCCACTATCAAAGGTACTGAGCGACGGAAATTTTCAATAAAATTAAATTTACTTCTTTAAGAGAATACGCTCGATGTTACTGGGAAAAAAATTTCCATGTTTTTATAAGAATTCAAATTGACTAGATTTTAAACTTCTAAGGGCCAGTTTCATATAAATAGGATGACCCTATGCTAGGGAAGACCCTGGGGTTAGCTCTCGAAATGTGTTTCATAAAAAAAACATAGGGTGATCTCAAACTTAACCCCCTATATTTAACTCTCCGAAATTGATGGGTTAACCTTTATCCTGGGGATAACCCTGTGTTTATTTACATTAGAAAAACATTTTATAGGTTAGAGTTTCAAATCAAAAGAATTCAAAACAAATCGTTATATTATTTATTTTTATAATATTATTATTATTTTTTATATAATATTAAATATAGCCAAATATACCTATATACATGTATATAGAATTTTAATTTATGTTAAAATGGAACTAGAATAAAACAAAAGAATTCATTATATAGGTATATTTTTTAAAAGTAAATATCTAATAAAAATTAAATTAAAAAAATTTCAAACCAAAATCGAAGAAAGCAGATATTTCTAATAAAATAGTTAAATTTTTATATTTATTTCGTAGAATAAAATTAGATCGGAAACGATTGGAGTCAGCATTAAATTCTGATGCCAAATCATCCCATATTTTTACTTTATTTTTTCTTTAAATTAGCATCAGAATCTGAACGCTAAGATTCCAACACATCTTTATATTTATTAACGAGAAAAACAAGATGTTTCTCCTCTTCGTTTGTGAAATTGGGAGTTCTTTTACGCTTAATTGAAGATTTGTCCTAAAATTTAATATTCACTTATTCAATACATTTAAAATTTTTAAAATTACATGATTTGTTTCAGTTTTGTTGTATCTATATATTTACTTTTTTACCACTTTATTTTTATATGATTAAATAGGAAAAAATTTAAACATAATTGTTTTTTTTTTCTAAAAATAACTAAAATCTAGAGAATTTGGCCGTTGCCAACCTATTTTTCTACCCTTGACTCAGGGTGAGCTAACTCGACACTATTTTGTTTTATGAAATTCATATTGTTTGGAACTACAGGTTAACTCTCAACATAGAGTTGAGTAAGCCGACGATAATTTTTTTTTTATGAAACTGGCCCTATGGATGACATTTAAAACCTAAACTATTTTACTATTAAATTATAATAATAGGTAATATAAGTACCTGGTGGACTGAGTGTTGCTCGATAATTGTTTGACTTTAGTTTATATTATTTTTAATTTTAAAAGGAGACAAGGTCCATTTTTATTTTCATCCAGAATTAAATAATTAAATAAAATTGAAATAAAATTTAATTTATTTTTTTGGCAACGTTTTAAACCGCTCCGACCATCATCAAGCCATCGCTGTGCACCAAGTTTTGAACTTAATTCCAATTAAAAATAATATTAATATACTCCGAGGTTCCTTCCTTCGTTGATCCTTTTAAACCCTGAAGAAGGCGTCCCGGGACGATCCTCTGAATCATCTTTAAATTTCAGGGAATGAAAATGACGTTCTAATAAATTCTTTTATTCGGAATTTGTGTGATTTTCATTAACCCTTTATATCATTTTCAGCAATGAATTCTTCTACTTTGTTTTTAATACAAAATGCCCTAATTAATTAATTAATTATTTATTAAACCAATTATTTTACATGAATAAATGTATACATTGTATTTGAGCTTCGACTCCGGAGATTACTTCTCCACCATCGAGTGTCCTTGTTCATCTTTTTAGTCCTTGTTTTTAATAAGAGGAAAAAACTAATTAAATAAAAAACCTCTTTTCCGATAATTATTCCAATTCCATTATTTAATCTCTCTCCTCCAATTCATAATTCCTAATTAATTAAATTTTTTAATTTTAATATATAATAATATTTGTAGTGATCTATTAGTGGGTTTTAAAATTAAAAAAAAATCAATTAATTGATAAAAGGAAATTGAATTATAAGTTTTTATTGACACACTCACCTGTGTGAATAATAATTTTAATTAAAAATAAAAACAATCAAATTAAATTTACCCGAAGATATGACCCTGACAGATTCTACTGAACCAAAATGGATGAAATTGTTATCATTTTACGCGTAATTTAAAGAGCTTTAATTTATCTAATAAACATCTTTTTGATTTGATAAGCCTTTTTAGAGTTATTCAAGAAAAACTGAAAAACTCCGAAATTTTCATTTAATACAAAATGCTACTAATTAATTAATTATTGAACCAATTATTTTACATGAATAAATGTATACATTGTATTTGAGCTTCGACTTCGGAGATTACTTCTCCACCATCGACTGTCCTTGATCATCTTTTTAGTCCTTGTTTTTAATCAGAGGAAAAAACTAATTAAATAAAAAACCTCTTTTCCGATAATTATTCCAATTCCCATTATCATTCTCCCCCTAATTAATTAAATTTATTAAACCAATTATTTTTCATGAATTAATGTATACATTGTATTTGAGCTTCGACTTCGGAGATTACTTCTCCACCATCGACTGTCCTTGATCATCTTTTTAGTCCTTGTTTTTAATAAGAGGAAAAAACTAATTAAATAAAAAACCTCTTTTCCGATAATTATTCCAATTCCCATTATCATTCTCCCCTAATTAATTAAATTTATTAAACCAATTATTTTTCATGAATTAATGTATACATTGTATTTGAGCTTCGACTCCGGAGATTACTTCTCCACCATCGACTGTCCTTGATCATCTTTTTAGTCCTTGTTTTTAATAAGAGGAAAAACTAATTAAATAAAAAAACCTCTTTTCCGATAATTATTCCAATTCCATATTCTCTTTTCATCCCTAATTAATTAAATTTTTTAATTTTAATATATAATAATATTTATACTGATCTATTAGTGGGTTTTAAAATTAAAAAAAATCAATTAATTGATAAAAGGAAATTGAATTATAAATTTTTGATGACACACTCACCTGTGTGAATAATAATTTTAATTAAAAATAAAAACAATCAAATTAAATTTTCCCGATGATATGACCCTGACAGATTGAATTATCGACCCAAAAAACGTCTAATACTTGACTTAACTATCGAAATCGTTCTAGCCGTTTTCGAGAAACCGATTCTATAGGAATGTATATGGTATAATATATCAGTGGTGGCCAGCCCATGGCGCACTGGAGGATTATACAGGGTGTCCCGTATCACAACGATAAATCGTGAACAGGGGATAGGCCAGTTTATGACGGTCCAGATCCTACCATTTTTTTTTAAATAAGTCTCATAGTTTTCAAGTTTTCTAGGCATTTTTTTGAAAGTGGTGAAAATGGGTGTACCCAGCCATAAATTTCGAAATGCTGTGGCTACAAATTTACAAATTTTGTTATTCTAATTTATGTTACGCAATCCTGAATAATCATGCTATTGACCAGAATTCAAAATAAACTATATTTTTTGCCGAACTTATGTTTTAAAATATATTTTTTCTCCAAAAGTATAGTACTTATAGTTTTATTTTGAATTCTGGAAGGTTCTGGACGGTCATAAATAAACTGGCCTATCTCCTGTTCACGGTTTATCGTTGTGATACGGGACACCCTGTATGTGGCATATTTCATCATAAAATTTCTTACCCAAAACCCATATTTTCCAAGCCCAGCCATGAACGTAAGAAGGTTGAAAATGCGCTTAGGTTGCATGGTCCGCCTGATACTCGTAATGACGAAATTGTCACATAGTATGTAAAAGGTTGGGCACCACTGGTATATATTTTATTAATATATTTTTTTCCTTGATTGGATTGTTGTAGATTATGTTGGTAGCCAGCAGGTGAAGCCCTGCCGTACTCAAGACCTGGACCCCCTGGATAATTGCGAGCCCGTCGATTGCCAGGAACGTTATCATGGCAAGAGAGGCTTCTTCCATCGGCGTCTTCAAATATGCCAGCCAGTGGATCAATGTAACCAACCAAATAAGGTAACCAGCCATTTCTATAACTATAAGTAAATCCAACTTATTTTGGATTTTTTTTACCTAAAAATTTGAAAATATAACTTTATTCCAGCCCAACAATAATAATATAGTTTAGTGTCTCAACTATACCGGGTGAGTTTTTTATCTTGAGACAGTCTTATAACTCAAAAATAGTGCATTATATGGAAAAAAGTATCAAATAAAAGTTTATTTATATCGAGGGGAAACTAAACTACGCTATTGTTTTTCGACGTAGAACAAGCTTTCAAGGGTATTTCAATGTCAAGTTCTGTTTTTTAAATGGAACCCTATATTTTTCTATACGTCTACTTAATCTACAAAAAGAAAACTGAACAATTTTCTTAGGTACTATTTTTTTATACGACATCAAATAAACAAAATACATGAATCAATTAGATCTCATAAAAAATCTTAATAATTATTTTTAACAATTATTTAACTTAATTATCAAATAATAATGGTTAAATAATTAATTATTAAATAAATAATTTAATAATTTTGCGCCACTATTCTGTGACATTCATGAGTGTATCGCAAGTCTTCTGGATGAATTCCATTTCCACTTTAGTTATTTTGGCCTGTTTCTGTTTCTTCGTAGCCTTTACATTTCCTGTTTTTTTTAAACACACGATAAAATGAAGCTTGTGAGGGTGTATTCCTATCACGAAAACGCTCGGCATCCATTTCAATGGCACCCCCATAACACTTCTTCCACATTCACCGCATAAGTTAAGAACGTTTCAATTCTGTGTTAAACAAAAAATGCTCCATTTGTATTATAGTAATACAATATAACTATCTAGCGGATTGACACGAGAAATAAACTTTTTTAAATTCAAAAATTTAAGTAGTTCTATTAAGTAGAAAATATTCTCTTAAATCTGGGTATAATGAAGTTTTAATTCTTGAATACTGGCTGCTGGTTGTTGTTTCCTTATTTTATAATATTCTTGAAAACAATTAGGAGGCCTTGCGGAACTTTTGTGGGTGTATTCAAAATGATGTAACACTATAATTGTGAATTAGCATTTTAATATGTCAGCAGTGTTTTAGCCGGACAATGTATATACAAGCCTGACCGAGACCTGATTTGCTCATTTAACATATAATCCGAGTGAGTGCTCATTAGAGTGGTTTTTTTTTAGCGTATATGGGGAATTTCAAATTATGCGAAAATCAACGGGACAACCTGGAAACTTGTTCGTATAGATAAAAACTAATAACAGTAAATTTTGAGCAATATAGAACATCGCGTAACCGAGCCCTAGCCCTTTAAAGTTTGAAAAAGTAGGTTTTTTCATTTTGGTCCAGCACAATATTAAACAGTCTTTCCAAATGGCCGAATTATTTATTATATCGATAGAGGACGTCGAGGGGTGAACCGCGATTGGAATTAGGTGTACATCGTCTTTGGAATTATGTGGAATTATTTTGGAATCCATTAAATAATGCTCCTTCATCTATTGCAGAGGTGGCCGCATCCGGCTCTTCAGTCAATCTCGTGCGGCTCTTGAACCCTCTTGAATAATACTGATTTTAAAAAGTACAGGGTGGAGGGTAAAGATCTACCACATTTTGAAGAGGTTTAAAAAAAATGAAAAAATTTAACTAGGAAAAAACTGAATATATTTTTGAAAAGAACATAAAATATTTTTTTTATGTATTTTTAACATTATCAGACAAAAAAGGGGGGGGTTCCAAAATGAAAATTCTATCCCTTTCGATCAAACTCAACCAAATTTTATATACATACATATACTGTGGACTCCCAGAAGGCTTGAAATGCAAAAACTTATACCCAAAATAGAGGGTGGGGGTCAAAAATGAAAATTCTAGCCCTTTCGACCAAACTCAACCAAATTTTGTATACATATTCTGTGGACCCCCAGAAGGCCAGAAATCCAAAACTAACTACCCAAAACGGGGGGATGATCAAAATTGAAAATTCTAGCCCTTTCAACCAAAATCAACCAAAATTTTGTATACCCAGAGGGCTAGAAATACAAAAACTAACCACCCTAAATGGGGGGAGGGTCAAAAATGAAAATACTAGTTAAAATAAAAAAATGTGTCTTTTGTTTAATAAACCATTGATTATTAATTTCCAAACAATGTGGCTCGCTTTGAAACAGTTTTATAAATTTGCGGCTCCCAAAGTTAAGGTTAGTGGCCACCCTTGATCTATTGTCTTCTACTTGGAAATGAAAGTGAAAGTGGAAGTAGGTGTACACGATATTAGGTCGCGGTTCACCCCAAGAGGACGTTAATACGAATCCAAAACATGTTTATTTATTGAAATCTGACTAAAATTGACGGAGTTTTTATTATTAACCATTGAAGAGTATTTTAATAAAATAGTATCTAGAAAATGTACAAAATTTTGAAATATACAAATATAATGCAAATAAAAAATTCATAACTTTGTCAATTTTAGTCCGATTTCAAAAAATAAACATGTTTTGGATTCGTATTAAAGTCCTCTATCGATATAATTTGGGATCAGCAAAATGAAAAATGGGGAATAAACCGATTTTTCCAAACTTTACTAGGGTTCTGTTACGCGATATTCGATATGGCTCAAAATCTACAGTTATTAGTTTTTCATCTTTACGAATAAGTTCATGTTATAATATATTTCATTTTTCTTGTTTTTTTAGTTTGTAAATATTATAATTATAAATTTTAACCCCCCCCCTCGACTCCGTTAATTTTGGGTCGATGTGCACCAAAATCTAATCAGCCCTTAATCTCAATGTACCAAAACTACCTGTGAAAATTGGCTTTGATATTCACTCTAGTTTTTGAGCTAGCTCGTGCACAAAAATTTAGTAAAGCACAGACAACCAGACATTTTGACAAAACAATTATTATCTCGAAAAATATAATTTTTTCGATGTTCACTTATTAGAGCTTTTTTGTAGAACGAAATGCCATGGTTTCGCCCAATTTTTTTTAATTGAAATAGTTTCAGCCGTTTTTAGAGAAATTTCGAACAAAAGAAGCAAAAATGCCACTTTTTTCATGCACGATTACAATACCTGACCATACCCTGTATGGTAAAGTAAAAACAATCTGAAATCTTTATTTGAAATTCAAACTTTTCTGAAAAATGTTTCCCTTAAAAAAAAAAATTAGTTACTTTAAGCAAGGAATATAAAGCAACAATAAACAAATAAATATTTTGAAAATAGACAATGATACAGATTGTCTTGTTGATGAAAGTACTTTGAATAAAAATAAAATAAACTGCAACGGATCGTTGCTAAACTTTATCCAAATTGATTTGAAATATTAATATGTTTATTCCTTTATTATTAATCAGATATCAGATATCACTTGCAATTTTGCAGTTCATGTTGACTTTAATTCAAAAATAATGATCGATTCTCATTTAACAGTCAAGGAATAACCATTCTACATTCGATTTTTGACATTTCGGTTATTATTGGTAACCATTGCTGAAGACATGGAGGAATCGACTTAAAATGAAAAATAACGATTGATTATTATCTAATACTAGAGGAATAACCTTATTGCATTACATTTTTGATGTTTTGACTATTAATGGCAACCTCTACGTAGTCTTTACCTGAGGACCCCTTTGAAGTCGCGCTTGCCGCGAGACCGATTACAATACTTTCCTCATGCTTCGCATTGGATAAAGTAAAAAAATCAATTCAAATCTGAAAATTGGTTTCGCGCCTGAAACAACGCAGCTAATTGGTCAGGATTGGGTAGATTTCGCCTACCCTTCAGGCGTATTGGGCATTTGAGTTAAATAATTGCTAAGTCTTACTGACCAAGTAATTTCACCCTGGGATTAATAGATATGACTCTACATTCTATAAAGTAACACTATGATGATGGCAATAATTGATCAATTTGACAGAGTGCGTGGGTTTAAGGAAATAAATATAATACAACGCAATAGGACATAATTCATAGAGAATTTCATAATCTTTCATCCAGATCTCAATGAGGCTACAGTGGCGAGATTCGCCATCATCACGACGGATAAGGATGCGGTGGGCTCAGCAGAGAAGCTGCAAACATCAATAAACATAGTGGTTGATTGGACACAAAGGTGGAGAATAAAGCTTAATAAAGCCAAATCGGTACATATAAACTTTACAAATCAAAAGTTCGAAACGGTGAGAGTAAATATCAATGGGCAGCTTGTACCTTATTCAAATAGTGCAAAATATTTGGGTATGACTTTGGATACAAAGCTTAGATGGAAGGAGCACGTTAAAAAGAAAAATGGGGCTCAACATCAAGCTCAGAAAAATGTACTTGTTGCTTGGAAGAACATGGCAGCTAACAATAGAAAATAAGCTACTAATATACAAGCAAGTGTTAAGGCCAGTGTGGATGTATGGCATCCAGCTTCGAGGCTGTACAAGACAAAAACCAACATTAAAATTATACAAACTTTCCAAAACAAGATGCTAAGAAGCAAAGTGGATGCTCCTTGGTTTATTCGAAATGACAATTTGCACAGAGATTTTAAGGTGGAGCTTCTCAGCGGGTTGGTGGCCAAGTATGATGGAGGAAACTCTATTCATGCTGCGGAGACTTAAAAGATTAAAGCCATCTGATTTGGTGACTTAATGGAGAAATATTATTGAATGTGGTCTACACGAGAAGAAGCAAACAATTTAACTTTGGAATGAAAGTTTTTGCCGAGAGTAACAGAATTTTTATATATTGAAGGAGACAATAAAAGAGTGTGTCTTCTGCTGGAATTATAAATTTTATTTATTTATAAAACAAACAAACAAACAAAAACAAATTTCAATAAAGAATTAGAAATAATAAAACAAATAGCCACTAAAAACGATTACGAGTGAAAACTCTTATTGACAAACTATTAAAAAAGAAAATTGAAAAGTCAACTCTGAATCTGATTTATTCCCAAATGTCCAAGCCAGAATCAAAACCAAAATTAATAATCCCATACTATGGAAAAATTTCGGAAACGTTAAAATTAAAATTCAAAACTTTAGGATATCAAACTATTTTCAAATCCTCTAGAACATTGGGATCTGATATTAGCAATAATAAGAAAGACAAAATTCAAAAAATGGACAAAAAAGGTGTCTATTCCATAACATGTGGAGAATGTGATTCGACCTATATAGGAAAAACAGAACGAAATTTAAACACACGCATTTCGGAACACAAAAGGGTTTTTAAAGGGGGTTCGGGGCATAGTGCATTTGCAGACCATTTAATCTCCGAGAAACATTGTTTTCCAGATGAATCAAATATTAAATTAATTAGATCAGAATTAGATCCCTTAAAAATTAGTATTTTCGAATCGTTAGAAATTTTAAAATCATACAATAATTCACCAAAAAAATTCTTAAATCGGAAAATAGAAATTCCCGAAAGCTTTATTTTAAAAATAGCCGCTAAAATATAAACTTCACGAACGCCACCTACAGCCAAAATAATAAAACAAGTATAAATTTCAATTCTTAACTTGCCCACCCTGTATAATTTCTTTACCTAACCACATGAAAGATTTTAACCTTTCATTCATAAATTAATTCCTGTGAATCCATTGTAATAGACTGATGAAGAGGGCAAAGCCCTCGAAACTATAGTCTCGTTATAAATAAATAAAATTTATAATTCCAGCAGAAGACACACTCTTTTATTATTGTCTCCTTCAATTTAACATTTGGGTTAAGCCATTGGATCCCTTTACCCTTACATCCCGAGATATTAATCTGCAAAGATACGATAAGTTGCTAGATGAGCGTTGCTCTGTTGCAACATTCCGGGAGGTGTTTTTAGTGGGTTCGACCCCCATACTACTAGGGCCTAGAACTCTAGTGCCTGTTTGGAAGTTTTCACCGACCCTACAAAAAAGATAGAAAAAATAATCTTTCATTTGTAATACAAACTTGATTCGCGAAAAAAGCATTTTTGTAAGACATATGTGAAAATATCAGAAAACATGAAAAAAATTAACAACTATTTTTTTAACCCTAATCAATTTTAGGAACCATTATACCTACACCATTTATATTTCGAATAAATTGACACGTTCTGATGTGCCCATCCACTTGACTTTACCATACACATCTGGTTCAGTTTGGTTCAAGGGACAAGATTTTCTTTTTTTTGACCCCCCTCCCCCATTTTGGGCTGTTTATTTTTGGATTTTTAGTGTTCTGAGGGTCCACTAATTATGTATACAAAATTTGGTTGAGTTTGCTCAAATGGCCTAGATTATTTATTTTTTGACCCCCTCCCCTAATTTTGGCGCCAGAAAAAAGATATTTTTGTTATTATAGGTTCATTTTTATAATATATTTAATTTTTCTTGTTTTTTTAGTTTGAAAATATTATAATTTTACATTTTAACCACTCCTTAATTTTGGGTCGATATGCACCAAAATCTAATCAGCTTTTAATCTCAATGGACCAAAACTACGTGTGAAATTTGCTTTTAATATTCACATAAGTTTTTGAGCTAGCTCGTCCACAAAAATTTGGTAACGCACAGACTAACTAACAGACATTTTGACAATACAATTATTATCTCAAAAAATATAATTTTTTTCGATGTTTACTTATTAGGGCTTTTTGTAGACCAGAATGTCATGGTTTCGCCCAATTTTTTTAATCAAAATAATTTCAGCCATTTTTGAGATATTTCGAAAAAAGAAGCAAAAAAACACTTTTTTCATGCACGATTACAATATTTGATCATACCCTGTACAGTAAAGTAAAAACGGGACCAATCGGTAACTATACTGAACCCAATGCGAAAAAACACACTCAATTTATAAGAGCATTTGCATTCTTCCATTTGCGAGCAATATATCGATTTCAACTGATTTTATTTAGTCAATGTTTAAGGTACGTTTTCCTCGGTCGATCGATGATCGCCCAACGATTACACTGATCGACAAAAATTAAACAAAAATTTCTCCACGTAAACCTAATCATGGATTCCAGTAGAGTAATTTTATACGCTGATTATCATGCAATTTGCCGATTTTTTACAACACGTCAGAGTTTTGAGATATTATTGATCAAAATGACGAAAAAGGACATTATATTAAATAGCAATATTTGATTGAAAAGTTTTTGTTTTGCCGAGAGTAGCAGAGTTGTTGATTCACAAAGAGAAACAAAGAGGTTGTCCTCTGCTTGATGCAAATAAACATACACACTATATATATATATCGAGATGATATATCTGTATATATATTATTTATTTGTTTGAGACTATAGTTTCGAAGACTTGGTCTTCATCATCAGTCTTTCTTCAATTATAAATGTTTTTCATGGACTCAATATCATATGGATATTGAAAACTTGGTGTTCTTTCATCACTGGTGGTCAGCCTAGAACCAATAAAGACATTCTTCTGGTTCACATTCAAATATATTTCCCTTTCTCCTTCTTTTACAACGAGAAAGGTTGACAATAGAAGGGTTTTTCTTTTTTCTTTTATCTTTTGTTAGCAAACATCTTCAGCAGATTACTATTTGACAGCTCTATTTGATTGTTCAAGCAAAGTTTTGAATTTCTATTGAATGATTTCAAAATTTCTAAAGATTCGATTGCGCTAATTAATTTTGGGTTCTTTTCTCCTTTTATTAATCTAATACCTTCTGGGAAGGAGTGATTGTTTGAATTTAAATGTTCTGCAAAAGAATTTTCGCACTTTTTTTAAAAATCTCTTATGTGTTCATTTAATCGAATTTTCAGATTTCTCTCGGTCTTCCCTACATAGATATCGAGTCCATGAAAAACATTTATAATTGAAGAAAGACTGATGATGAAGACCAAGTCTTCGAAACTATAGTCTCAAACAAATAAATAATATATATACAGATATATCATCTCGATATATATGTGTGTATGTTTATTTGCATCAAGCAGAGGACAACCTCTTTGTTTCTCCTAGCAATATTTGAAATCAAAATATTTTATTGACTTAATAGAAAACAGCTTCCTCTTTGATTTTCAAATTACCACTTGTTTAATGTATTAAATTAATTCTAACATTTGAGTGTTTTTAATTTTTATTTTATTGAAAAATGGATGGGTTTTTTAAAAGACTGTAAAAAAGCTTGCATCGGCGCCTTATCGTCACAATTTATAATATTTATTTAAATAAATACGAAAAAAAGGTCAAAACTAAAATTTTGGTAGATATCTATGTTGACATATAATTTAAATATATATAAATCTACCAAGATTTGAGATATTTGACCCTTTCTTTTTCGTATTTATTTAAATTACCAATATTTAATCTTAATTATTAAAAATTTTTGCGGTCAAGTCATTTTTAATTTAAACAGAGAGTCATACTATATAATTTAAAAATAGAAAGTGGTGAGGGTTTTGGGTTTTGAAAATTTTCCAAGACAATGGAATGATATTTTTATTCCCAAAATTAATATAAAATTAAAAATTGTAGAGAAATTCCTTAGAAATCTTAAATCTGCTTTTCTTACCAATTTGAATAAGATGTCCCAAAATTCACGCACGAAGTAATTTTGATAGAAAACACAGGTTTTTAATTAAAACGTGTAAATTTTTTATTGATTCATAAAGTATACAGTATACGGTTAAATTGAAAGTTTTTGCCGAGAGTAGCAGAATTTTTATATATTGAAGGAGACAATAAAAGAGTGTGTCTTCTGCTGGAATTATACTTCACGAACGCCAACTACAGTCAAAATAATAAAACAAGTATAAGTGTCAATTCTTAACTTGCCCACTCTATGTAATTTATAACCTTAACACATGAAAAATGTAAAACTTTCATTCATAAATTAATTCCTGTGAATACATTGTAATAGACTGATGAAGAGGGCAAAGCCCTCGAAACTATAGTCTCGTTATAAATAAATAAAATTTATAATTCCAGCAGAAGACACACTCTTTTATTGTCTCCTTCAGTATACGGTTAATGTATGGAATAGGATATCGGGTAAATGACCTCCACGGTTTTTCTGGCGCATACACACAGTTTTGTCGAAATTTTCTATGATCTTTTACATAAATCTGGCTGAATTTAGTTGATACAGCGCCTCAATTTCCTCCCTTCAAGGCGTGGGTGGTCGAGAGCTTGTTGGTACAAGCCTAAAGGCGGGTTCATACGGAGTCGTGAACCGGGCGAGAGCACTACTTGATTTGCGCATGCGCTACGATTTGCTTATTCAACACAGTAACCCACGACTTTTCCCAGTTCACACGGAACAAGTGCCCTGGTTGGTCGTTAGTTTTTCGCCTGTTGTTCAATCAGCTTAGAAAACAGGAAGATGTTATTGAAGACATATGTATAGAGCATAGCCATGTACGGGTGTGAAACCTGGACAATTAGAGAAGCGGAGAGAAAGAGATTAGAGGCTTTCGAAATGTGGTGGTACAGAAGAATGATGAATATCAAATGGATGGATAAAATTACAAATGAAGAAGTTCTTGGAAGAATCGGAGAAAGAAGAACCTTGTGGAAGAGTCTGAAGAAGAGAAGAGGTCAGGATGATGGGGCACACACTGAGACATGGGGGACTGCTTAGGGATATCTTGGAGGGGGAGGTGGGAAAGAAAAGGGGAAGGGGAAGACCCAGATTAGAATATTTCATCCAAATAATTTGGGATATGGGATGCCAGACATTTAGAGACGTCAAACAGCTGGCGGGGGACAGAGTCGAGTGGAGACGGATTGTTGCATCAAACCAGTCTTAGGACTGTATACTCAATGATGATGATATTCAATCATGACAGAAAGTTCTTTATTAGAACTGAATGAACTATTGAAAACCATGGAACCCTCGGCTTGTATATGTCTTCAGCCGAGGCTCCAGATTTCTTCGAGTTCGCAATTTTTTTACTTCCTGATAATAGGAAGTTCCAATGTTTTTAATTTTCTGTGCGACTTCACGAATACCAAACCCGTCAATGTTCATTTCACTACATTTTTCTTGTAATGCTTCGTTTATTGCATCTCGGTTTTTGTAATCTTCTGAATTTATTTTCCACAAACATTCCTTTTCGTTATATAATTCTACAAACTTCAACACCTGCATATCATTCATTTTATATACCAACATGTAGTCAGCTCTTCGGTAGGAATAGGGCGAGCAAGACCTCCACTCTCACTACCGATAGTTCAGACGAGGTAGAGAACACTACCGACTGGCCTATGAGTAGTACTCTTGCCCGTTTCACCACCCCGTGTGAACCCGGCTTAAGAGTTCAAAAAACTCCAAAGAAAAATTCCAAAGGCGCTAAATCGCATGATTTGGGCGACCAATTCCGATCACCAAAACGGGATATTATACGACCAGAAAATGACTCATGCAGTAAATGAATTGTTTCTCGAGCAGTATGCCATGTGGCACCGTCTTGTTGGAACCACATGTAGTCCACAACAATATCTTGCAATTTAGACACAAAAAACTGGATTATCATGTCGCGATAGCGAGCACCATAAACTGTTATTGCCTGACCAGCCGAATTTTCTAATAAGAATGATCAGATGATGCCTCCATCCTAAAGTCCTCACCAAACAGTGACATGTTCTGGATGGATTTGTTTCTCAACAATCACTCGTGGATTTTCTGAACACCAATTTTGTCAATTAACGAAGCCATCAAGATAAAAATGAGCCTCACCGCTGAAGATGAAAAATCAACATCAATTTGTTCCATAATGAATTCAACAAATTCTCTTCGCCGATATGCTATTCCATACATAACCCTATACTCTATACTTTATGAATAAATAAAAAATTTACAATTTGTAATTAAAAACCTGAGTTTTCTAACAAAATTACTTCTTGTGTGAATTTTGGAACATCCTATATATGTAGAATTGTAGATACATGTTATCAATTAATACAACTATTTTAAAAACTATTTTAAAACATTTATTTGAAACCTCTTATGGCTATTTCAAATGAATTTAAAAGATCTTTTATAATGGCAATAATTTTTATTAAGACATTCAAAATTAAATTTCGGTCCCCCAAGGTTAGATATGTTTTTTTAATGCAATGTTTAATCATTATTACTATCTATTTTAACCCAAAATATGTGTATATTTTTATTTTCCTCATCAAGCATAGTATAACCTTATTGATTTCTCGTTACGAAGGTTATTAGACCTGAATATTTATTAAGATCTCGATTGTTTAAAGGCGAGGGGCGTTGCTATCGGTTTAATGTTATTCTTTTTGAACAGGCCCTAAATATTTGGATTAATAAATGTCAGGATTTAAACCTGATTACCAGTCCAGGGGATTATGAACTCATCGCTAATGGACCATACAGGTCGAAAATCTCATTTAGAATATGTGACTATCCATATATTTCGGTAAGTTCTTGATTTAATAATATTAATAATAAAAACCCAATAAATTAAACATAGCTGAAGATGAAACACTGAGAGGTCTATTTTCGACCCCAAAATCCCCTAATTTGTGATTTGCATCGAAATTATCCGTTTTCGAGAAACCAATTCTTATATCTATATAAGAAGTGTTCATTTAATACTAGGTGTGCCGGTTAATAATGTCCTTTTTTCGGCATGAGGAAAACACAAATTTTTTCAGAACTGGCAAAAGTGGTTTATTCAAAGTATGCACCATCGGATTCTACACATTTTGACCAACGATCCGGCAAATTGTGTATCCCCTCCCAGTAGAATTTCTCCCCTTTCGAGGCGAGCCAAGATTCGAGCCATTTTGCCACTTCTTCGTAATTAGCGAAGTGCTGGTCAGCCAATCCGTGTGCCATTGACCTAAAGAGGTGGTAATCCGATGGAGCGAGGTCTGGAGAGTAGGGCGGGTGGGGTAGGGCCTCCCATTCGAGCGCTTTGATGGTTTCTTTCGTCGATTTGGCGGTGTTCGACGAAGCGTTGTCGTGGAGCAAAATGACACGTCCATGTCTTCGAGCCCATTGCGGCCGTTTTTCGATCAATGCATGATTCAAATTGATCAATTGTTGTCTGTAGCGCATTCCTTGCGATTGGCGCGGATCTTCTGCCAGCAAGTCCTCCAGGTCAGCATCCTCAAACTTTTTCGGCTGTCCAGGCCGCTCCTTGTCGTTCACATCAAAATCACCACTTCGAAACCGTCCAAACCAACGTTGGCAGATTTTTTCAGATGGAGCATGGTCCCCATAAACTCTCCCGAGAATACGAGCCGTTTCCGCAGCCGATTTCTTCATTAAAAAACAGTGCAACATCACCTCCCGCAAATGCTCTTTTTCGGCACAAAATCCGCCATGTTTACAAGCCAATATCTCATGCACAAATGAACCGAATGTTGACATGTTATATGCCGTTTGAAAGGTGATTACCAACACTATAAAACCAAAAAAATATTTGGATGAGTTTGGTGGAAAAATACCGAAATGCCATCTGTTAGAAAAAAGGGACATTATTAACCGGCACACCTAGTAGTATTGGGAACCTTTGTAGGGTCGTGGCTTAATTTTTGGACTCACGATGGCTAGTTTCAATTTATTCAAATTATTAAATTTCAAGCCCATACAACGATGTAAACTAAAATTCACTAGTAAGATAAATAGGAATACTTCACAATGACACGAAACGGGTGATAAAATTCATTCCCTCACTCGAAATTTTTCTGCCCGGTGTTGCCCAACCGAAATTAAAAAGGCTGGCGTAGCCATTACCATAAATGTATTTATTAAGAAAAAATTAGTATCACTTAAGGTAGTTCTTTCACAAATGCGAAAATTCAAGAAGTCTTCGAAACTTGAAATATTAGTCCTTAAAAGCATAATAAATACACTGTTAAAATTTGAATTCGATTTACTACACCAAACAGGAAATAATTGCAATTAAAGGTCTCTACCCACTACAACGTATCATACTATGACCGTACTAGGAACGTATCAGACATGAAAAGCTACACGAGACATCCTGCTATGCCCACTGAAACGGATCGACGGCGTTCTGTGTCCGTATACATCCCGTATGATGCCCGTATATTGCCCGTATATAATCTGTATCATCATACAGATCTAAATCCACCAAAATCGATAGGAAACCGTTTCATTCTCGCATGCGACTAAGTAAAGGCGTTTACAACGCTCATTTAAATACAAATCTTAAATTAATTAAATAAATAATTGGATACCAATAATATTAATTGCAGCTCACCGTTTCGCCGCCTGCCCGCATCGGTTTGGCAACGTCGCGTGCCATGCGCGGAGCGTATCGGCACCGGCAAAATATTCTCACCGACAATTTATTAACGCTCCGTGCATAGTAGGCGACAGTGCTGGTCGGTGACGGAACGGTCTAGTGGGCATAGTCTCATACTTTTCAATACAAAGAATATTTTTTTACCCGACACGTTCCTAGTACGGTCATAGTATTATACGTTGTAGTGGGTAGAGACCTTAAAAATGAAATTTTTTACATATGTTAGATTCGGAAAGGGTAGGAAAATTATATTTATTTTATTTTTTTTCATTAAAGTACTTTCACCATCTTGATGAAAAACTAAAATTTTCTAGAATAATATATTCGGAGTAACTTAAAAAAAATTGAAATTATTTACCACGTAGTTTTGATAAAAAACAAAAAAAATATTTAGGCCATTATTTTTAGTGGAGGGGATAAAATATCAATGCCTTGGAAACGATCCATTCATAAAGAGGGTATAGTAGCGTGAGTGGACAGTCACGTTAAAAAAAACATAAACTAAAATTTTAGCACCGTTCATATTTATAGAGTGGTTACGAAGCTAAAACTTTTTGTGTGGATTGTCGCGAAACAACTACCTTAAGATGTTGACAGTAAAATAAAATAATTTTTTTAGTATAGTGTGAAGAAAAGTTAGATTCAATTTTTCCCATTTTTTGGCTCTCGCGATTGCAATTCATTAAATATTTGATTTCCTAAATTGTAGGTATATTATTAAAATTGAAAAATAGTGAAAAATATATAGGTAGGGGAAGCTATCTCTGCTATTAGTAAATAGAAACCATTTCTATTCACTCGCACTTGTCACTCTACTAATACTAACCACTTATATTGTGGGTTTACACGACATAGAATTAGTGCCAGTGGTTAGTACTTAGCTCTTGTAAACTAGCCTTTATTCTAATAAATTATTTTATAGAAATAGAAAAATACCATTAATTAATTAATTAATAATAATAAATTTTATTGAACCAATTATTTTACATGCATTAGCGTATACATTTTATTTGAGCTTCGACTTCGGAGATTACATCCCCACCATCGACTGTTCTTGATCTTCTCGTGCTTGCGATAATGTTTTTAGTCCGTGTTTGTAGTAAGAGGAAAAATTTACGAAATAAAAAACCTCTTTGCCGTTATTTATAAAAGAAAGGAAAGAATCAGAGGAAAATGATGATGCTATGATGAAAGATGAGCGTTAGGTCCTGTAGAGTTCCAGTATTAGGGGGTTTAGACTAGTTTGGGTCTTTTGTTTGAACCGATTGGTAATGTCGCTTAGATTATCCAACAATCGTTAATTAATTAAATTTATTATTAAACCAATTATTTTACATTAATTAATGTATACATTGTATTTTAGCTTCGACTCCGGAGATTACTTCTCCACCATCGAGTGTCCTTGATCATCTTTAGTCCTTGTTTTTAATAAGAGGAAAAATCTAATTATAGATAAAAAACCTCTTTTCCGATAATTATTCCAATACCATTATTGCGGAAATTAATCCATCCAATTAATTTCCTTTTCAATCCTCAAAATTCATCCGTTAATTAATTAAATTCTCTAATTTTAATATATATATGAAATTTGTAATGATCTATTAGTGGAATTTAAAAGTGAAAAAACAATTAATTATTAAAAGGAAATTGAGTAAAAATGTAATTATATATTATTTCAATTAACAAAAAACCCATTAAAAACAACTTAGCCGAAGATGAAACCGTCAACACAAAAACCCCATGCATAACCCGTGAATTTCATCCAAATCGTTAGAGCCGTTTTCGAGAACACGATTCTATATAATGGTATATACCTATAAGAATTGCTCGTTTAATATAATAAGATAAGATTGAATGCATATATATGGGTTCTAAGCGAAAACTTTTTAACTTGGACGGTCGCGAGGCAATTATTCCTTAAGAGTGCCAGTAACAAAATGTCTATCTGCGTCTTGATCTGTTGTTATCTTTTGTGTTGCAGAACATCCGCTGCGTGCATGGTAAAATGAACACGTCGACAGGCTTCTGCAAATGTAATTCCGGCTGGGGTTTCTCCAACGACATCATCGAGTTGAACAGATACAGGCCAGACACCTGGCCCTACTACATGTGCACGCATCCCGAAAAGAGCCCTTATTTGCTCTCGTTCATAATCACGGTCAGATTTTCAGTCAATTGTTCCACCCTCAATCATCCCTCATTTTCCCTCCATTATCTCAATTAACAATAATATATTCCCGTTTACATATAATTCCTTTTCTCACGGACTCAGCTATCTATCTTTGGGTGAGTAGGCTACATAGCCTGGTAAAACTAGAAATCATTTAACTGAAGGTTTTCTACATTTGATTCAATCGCGAATCTAATGTAGGGAATTTTTGTCAAATATTGAGTGAAAATAATATTTGAACTTATATATTTCTAACTTGAAATAATGATATTAAATAAATTTTAATTTTCCTCATTAATATATCAAAGAATAATTGATACGTCAACGAGGATTATTTTGACCGCGCTGATTTGAAAAAGATATTTTTATCTCGCGAGACTACTGCGGATTACGCTATTGGAGTCTGCGGAGTATTAAGTCTGGACCAAGAGAGAAAAAGATGTGATCCACTTAGCTACAGAGAGATCGAATATATAACATCTGAGATTTCAAATTCACTTGGTGATCCATCCGAATGTCTAGCGGGCTATACGCGAAATGACGTTGGATTGTAGCTAAGTGGATCACATCTTTTTCTCTCTTGGTCCAGACTTAATACTCCGCAGACTCCAATAGCGTAATCCACAGTAGTCTCGCGAGATAAAAATATCTTTTTCAAATCAGCGCGGTCAAAATAATCCTCGTTGACGTATCAATTATTCTTTGATATATTAATGAGGAAAATTAGAATTTAGAAATCATTTATTGACAAAGAAATTATACTAAGATAAATCATATGTTTCCTACATTTGATTCAATCGCGAATCAAATGTAGGTAATTTTTGTCAAATATTGAGTGAAAATAATATCTGAACTTATATATTTCTAACTTGAAATAATGATGTTAAATAAATTTATAATCCTTCTCATCAACACATCAAAGAACAATTGATATATTAACGAGAATTGCCCTGACCGCGCTCTTTTGAAAAAGATATATATCGCGAGACCACTGCGGACGAAGCTATTGGAGTCTGCGGAGTCACAAGTCTGGACCAAGAGAGAAAAAGATGTGATCCATCTAGCTACAATCCAACGTCATTTTGCGTATAGCCCGCGGATGGATCACCAAATGAATTTGAAATCTAAGATGTGATGTGATTGTAGCTAGATGGATCACATCTTTTTCTCTCTTGGTCCAGACTTAAGACTCCGCAGACTCCAATAGCGTCATCCGCAGTAGTCTCGCGATATATATCTTTTTCAAAAGGGCGCGGTCAGGGCAATTCTCGTTAATATATCAATTGTTCTTTGATATGTTGATGAGAAGGATTATAAATTTTATTATACTAAGATGAATGAAACCTCTATATCAGGAGTGGCCAATGCTTAGACCACGATCGACTAGTCGACAGCAAGACCCCTGGGAGTCGCCCGTGAACAGATCAATTATAGTGATAAATTTGGAGCTGATTTATTAATTTTCAACGTCTAAATGCCTAATATACAGTAATATATTACAATAATTATCAAATATAACAATATTAATACTAAAAAATAATACATTATCATAAGACTGATACCATTAATGACAATTGACAAAGTAATACCTACAAAATAATACAATAATAATTTAACATCAATCCAACAATAAAATACAATTATAGTACAACAACAATATAAATAAATTGACACGTTCTGATATGGCCTGGCACCTGACTTTACCATACACATCTGGTTGAGTTAGGCACAAGGGCCTAGATTTTCAATTTTTGATCCTCCTTGGGCGGTTAGTTTTTGCATTTTTAGACTTCTAAGGGCCAATTGATTATTTGTACAAAATTTTGTTGAGTTTGCTAGAATGGCCTAGATTTTTATTTTTTGACCCCCCTAATTTTGCCCCCCCCCCATTATAGGTTCATTTTATAGTATATTTCATTTTTTTTGTTTTTTTAGTTTTAAAATCTTATAATTTTAATTTTTACCACCGCCCTCCTTAATTTTGAGTTTGATTTCAACCAAAATCTAATTAGCTCTTAATCTCAATGCACCAAAACTACGTGTGAAATTTGGTTTTGATATTCACACTAGTTTTTGAGCTAGCTGGTCCACAAAAATTAAGGGCCAGTTGTATGTCGGTTGGTAAAGTTTAAAAAGACTTTACCAACCGACATACAACTGGTCCTTAGTAACGTACAGACTAACTAACTAACAGATATTTTGACAAAACAGTTATTATTTCGAAAAATGAAGAAATTTCAATGACGCGCTCTATCTTTTAATCCCCTGTGGTAGGGTGGTCCTTATTTTGGGTATTTTATAATTTTTACGCTGACAGAAGCCTATATGGATCGAAATAAAAAAAAATCCCCCAAGTTTCAAATCTCTATCTCAATTTTAATTTGTTTCCTAGAGTGATATAATTTTCCCATCTAAATAACATGGAGTTTTTGTGGAATTGAACGATCAATTTTATTTATATTCCGGCCAAAGTATTAATTCAAAAATTTGAAACTCCGTAGACTTTATCCTTATAATAGTAGTTATCCCTAAGAATTTTTACAGATTTTTAGCTATTATTATTTTGGAGTCTATAATTTACTAACACTAAAGATAATGCAGTATTTTGTTTACCTATAACTACAAATTATAATAGCTGTAAAATCGTAATAACTCGAAAGATAGCCACTATTATAATGATATTGTCTACAGAGTTTCAAATCTTTTGAACCATTACTTTGGCCGGAATAAAAAATTGATATTTCTAATTCCAAAAACCCCATGTTATTTAGATGGGAAATTGGCATCGCTGTGCGGCACAGGTTATAATTGAGATAGAGACTTGAAACTTGGGGAATATTTTTTATTGGAACCATATGAGCCCTTGTCAGCGTAAAAATTCGAAAATACCCAAAATAAGGACCACCCTAGTGGGCACCCCTGGGATATTATTGGATAAAAACTACTTGTAGGTTTCACATTACAGATATAAAAAATAAAACGAATGTATTTTGAGAATCTTTAATCTCGATATATTTATTTCGGGTGACTAACCCATCTTCAGGAGAAACAGAAAGTAACTTATAGTAAATATATATATCGAGATTAAAGATTCTCCAAAAATAAATTCGTTTTATTTTTATATCTTAATGTGAAACCTACCATATTTTTTATCCAATAATTTTAAAAAATGTTTCACCAAGTACCAACACCAAATTCCTTAAAAACTACCCCTGGTGAATATGATCGTCAGTCGCTAAAACGATATTTGTTATGAGAAGGTCACATTCATCATGGCTCCTTCGTTTTCAGACACGATGATGAAATTATTTTAATTTTTCTTATAAATTAATTTTTGATACAGTCTCTATTAATTTTTGAGCTCAAATAAACGGTGATTTTTGTGCTTTTGTCATCCCATACATATGGAGAAATATTTCGTCTTCTTCCATCTCCTCAATTAAAAGGCATTTAAGTAATAATCTTTTACGTCTACTCAACTTTAAACTCATTATGTTAAGCACAAACTTCCTTTAGAACGATCTGACTGCGAATGAAAACACGCGACTATAGTGAAAAATCAACAAATCGCAGATGCTCCATGCAAAATGGTAACCAACACGATTATTGTTCAAAAATAATACTGTTCGACAAAAAATTTCTCCCCGTAAATCTAACAATGGATTCCGGTGAGAGTTTTATATGCAGATTATCATGCAATTTCCCAATTTTTTACAACACATCAGAGTTTTGAGATATTATCGGTCAAAATGACGAAAAAGGCCATGCATCCAAAATTAACCAAGAAAACCTAGAAGGAGCTAAGAAATTCCGCTACCTAGGAAGTAAAATAACATGGGATGGGAGGAGCGAAAACGAAATTAAATCAAGAATTGCCCAAGCAAAAATGGGGTTTAATCCAAAACAAAAACTATTATGCTCCTCCTTAATCAGCTTAGAAAACAGGAAGTTGCTATTGAAGACATATGTATGGAGCATAGCCATGTACGGGTGTGAAATCTGGACAATTAGAAAAGCGGAGAGAAAGAGATTAGAGGCTTGCGAAATGTGGTGCTACAGAAGAATGATGAATATCAAATGGATGGATAAAATTACAAATGAAGAAGTTCTTGGAAGAATCGGAGAAAGAAGAACCCTGTGGAAGAGTCTGAAGAAGAGAAGAGGTCAGATGATGGGGCACACACTGAGACATGGGGGACTGCTTAGGGATATCTTGGAGGGGGAGGGGGGAAAGAAAAGGGGAAGGGGAAGACCCAGACTAGAATATTTCAACCAAATAATTGGGGATATGGGATGCCAGACATTTAGAGAGGTCAAACAGCTGGCGGGGGACAGAGTCGAGTGGAGACGGATTGTTGCATCAAACCAGTCTTAGGACTCTATACTCAATGATGATGAATAGAAAATAGCTTCCTCTTTGATTTTCAAATTACCATTTGTTTTTAGCTCAATTATAACTCGAGTTACATCTAAAAAACTAAAACTAGGTGATTTTAAAGGATAATAAACATTGGTAAAAACATAAGATCTCTAAGATAAGATCATAAGATTCTTTGTCTGTTTAAAAGTAAAAACAACATATTTTTTGTGAGAATTTTGATTTAAAGTTTTTAATTGTTCAAGTGTAAAAAAGTTCAAGATTGTTGAGCAATTGAGGCCTAAGCCAACAATGTATTGTAGTTAAAATAATAAAAAAGATTAAAGGATGTTTCGTCGCGTAGTGGAATTGTCTTTTGACAAAGAGTGATAGAATGAGCCACTGAGGAAGTCGAAATTAATCGACGAAACGTCTGGCCCATTCAATAAAAACTCTGTTTTTAATTTTTGTCCAATTCCCTGCTATTCCTGTTAATTAATGCTTATTATGGATACGAGTGATTTACCGTTATAAGATCTAAGTTTTTACTTTATCCAATGCGAAGCATGGGAGAAAGTATTGGAATCGTCTCGCGGCAAGCGCGACTTCAAATGGTCCTCAGGTAAAGACTACGGAACCCATAGACTCAATTAAGGTCACAAATTGAAGTATTCAATGAGATTGAATTTTAGCACGTGACGGTATTGCCAAAAATTACCTGGAATCTCGTCGAGAGGCCAAAAAGTGCCATTTTTTTGGAAGTGCGTGGGGATGGATGGATGTATGTGTGTGTGTCATCGTTTGTTTCGTCCACGATTTTTTCCACACCTTTGCGCTGATTGAAATGAAATTGAAAACCTACCATTAGTTTAACAAAATGAAGCGCTGATTAGTTTTTGGTACATATCGGTCCACAAACATTAGTACTTTATTTCAGTACTTTTTTTAGTTTTTTCTAAATATCTTGAAAATGACTTAACCAATTTTGATGAAATTTAATATCCCAATTAAGTACCTTGGGGACCACAAAAAATGTTAAATAAAGTTTTTAGTAAAATTTGGATAAAGTTTAGCAACGATCCGTTGCAGTTTATTTAGTTATAACTCGAGTTCTAATTGAACTAAAAACAAGTGGTAATTTGAACACCAAAGAGGAAGCTGTTTTCTATTACGTCAATAAAATATTTTGATTTCAAATATTGCTATTTAATATAATGTCCTTTTTCGTCATTTTGATCAATAATATCTCAAAACTCTGACGTGTTGTAAAAAATCGGCAAATTGCATGATAATCAGCGTATAAAATTACTCTACTGGAATCCATGATTAGGTTTACGTGGAGAAATTTTTGTTTAATTTTTGTCGATCAGTGTAATCGTTGGGCGATCATCGATCGACCGAGGAAAACGTACCTTAAACATTGACTAAATAAAATCAGTTGAAATCGATATATTACTCGCAAATGGAAGAATGCAAATGCTCTTTTAAATTGAGTGTGTTGGGTTCTCTACTTCATATGATTACAAATCTGCAACTATAATACAAATATGTTAACTTGTATTCATGAATATTCAATGAAATAAATAGATCAAGTAAAGTCAAATAAACTAAGATCTTAGGGTATTTTTAACCGACTTCAAAAAACGAGGAGGTTCTCTTTTTTGTGTGTCTATGTTACCTGATATCTTCACCAATTGTGAACCAATTTTGATAATTTTTTTGAATTGGGTTCAGTCTAGTTTCCGATTGCTCCCGTTCTTTTCATTGGTATTGGACATTTTTTGTTATGTTTGTTCAGGCATAACTTCTTTGTTTATGAACCGATTTTAATGATTCTTTCTGCGTTTGGATATCTAACTATTTATTTATTTATATATTTTATGTATGTTCAGCGAGAACTTTTTGACACGTCGACCGATTTCGATGATTCTTTTTTTATTAGAAAGAGGATACCTTAGGGATGGTCTCATATTAATTTGGTCAAGTTCTTGATGATATGATCAATGATGAATTAACGTAAATCACCAATTCTTATTAGCAAATAATCGAAATTATAATAAATAAAACCTTTATAAAAAAAATCTTAAAACATTCATTTAAAATCCTCAAACGTTCCGAGAGAATTTCTATATTTATTAATTGAATTTTAGTATCATTTTCTGATTCATTCGCCCGACGCTTTCTTCTTACGAGATGCACAAGGTATTATATTAAGTCACTATTAATAACATCACTAAAAAGAGAAAAATAATAATAATTTTTATAAAAAATAAAACGAAATTTCAAAAAAAATTAAATGTAACAAATAAAATAAGAATAACTCAAAAATCAAATAAAAATGCACTAAAATGTATAAAATAATTATCTTATTTAGTCATTAAATTTCAACGATGAAATATTTACATGAAATCACTTTTTGAAGTCGGTGCTAAAACAAACTATATAAGCGAGCGAACCCGCCAAAACTCTTACTAAGTAAGACCCGCGAGTGATTCATAAAATGTATATGTTTAGCACCGACTTCAAAAAGTGATTTCATGTTAATATTTCGTCGTTTAGTTGTAACTAAATTAGATTATTATTTTATACCTTTTATTGTATTTTATTTTATTTTAAGCTATTCTTATTTTATTTGTTGAATTTAATTTTTTTGAAGTCGGTTCTTTTTATAAAAATTATTTTTTTATGATAAAATGTATTGTACCTTAACACAGTTGAAGAACTATGAAATCTAACGTTAAATTTATACACAGTGTATTGTATATATATTTTACTTTACCATACAGGGTATGTTCAAGTATTGTTAATTGTGCATGAAAAGTGTTTTTTTTTATTCGTTTTTTCGAAATATCTCAAAAACGACTGAAACTATTTTGGTTAAAAAAATTAGGCGAAACCATGGCATTTCGGTCTACGAAATAAGTAAACATCGAAAAAATTATATTCTTCAAAACTAACTAGTGTGAATATCAAAACGAAATTTTACAGGTAGTTTTGCTACATTGAGAATAAGAGATGATTAGATTTTGGTCTAAATCGGACCTAAAGGCCCTAGATTTTCATATTAATTTAATTAAATATTGCATCCATGGTAAAAAAATTCCCCACCTATAGTTTGTCTCAATTATAATTATTTATTAATGTTTATGAATTTATCAAAAACACCATTTGATTGACTTAGAAATGGCGGCGAAAGTTCTAGGTAAGCCACTGGACTTCTCCGCTCGTACCATCACTCCGTCGCGATTGGGGTGACTCCGCTGCCGGTGGAGGGGAACCTGTGCTATATAAGGAGTGATTCCAGTTGGGGTGGTTGGTCGGGTTTTTTGGGATTCGTAAGCGTAAACATCTATTCAAGATATACAGACAGGTCTGTAGTGGAGAGTATACGCATTGGGGCAGTTAGAGTTTTCCTAAAGGGTGCAGCCGGCCACCACAAGGTTTTAATTTCGGTAATTCTATTAGAATTCAACTATCTTTTTAGTATAATTGACAAATTTTGGAAATAATGAAATTACATAAGTGATGCTTTGTAATTAGATTTTTCTAGGGGAGGAGGGGCTCCGCCCCCTTTGCTCCCCTCCTCAACTACTCCCCATGACCATGGTCTGCTTGTATGGTAAAGTAAAGCTTCATTTCGCTTAATCTCAACAACTTCGTCAAGGGAAAGATTATATTTATTATTAATTTTTTATTCCTATTTCCGGCTTCTACTTACCTATTTCTTTCTCTTTTAGCTGATCGTCGTTCTGATTATCATCTCGTTCATCATCTGGTTTCTCTTTTGGTAGAATTATCAACATAACAAATTTATTATATTTATATACCTATATTTAAATCTGACTATTTTATATATTTATTATAAACATATGTATTTTGAAAAAATTATTGGATGTTTTATTATGTTAAATGAATACAATTATTTTATAAAATATGGAAAAAATGAAAATAGTTGATTTATAATTTAATAATAAGCCTAGCTGACACGGACTTATACTTGCCATTAGTATTATCCCATTTACTAACCACTTAGCAGACTAACTGCTAGTAGTGGTTCTCTACTAATAACATCATTAATAGAAGAGATTGAACAGCAATTGAAAAATGAAAAGCGCGTGTGGACAAAAATTTTTTATTGTCTTTTCTACTGTACATTTTTCGGCCTTTTCATTAAATCTACAAACAAATTTTTTGAATGAATATATTACTTACTTGTCACAAATTTACAATAAATTTAAAGAATTTATTTCCCAAATCTATAAGGCCCTCTTCACTAGACAATTTCCCTGGAGTTGCAACGGAACCTTGCCGAGTATCGTCAATTTGAGTTGCCTGTACGAGGTTCAACTGAATAATGAATTTAAATTATTATTGAAGGTTTGATTAAATTTGATTCCCTTTACAAATAATAGAAAGAAAATCTACCTACTCAATGATCATGTTACATAATTATCAAATTCCTAAATTGTATATTATTAAAATTGAAAAATAGTGAAAAATATATAGGTAGGGAAAGCTACTTGCCAGCCATTAGTAAATAGAAACTATTTCTATTCACTCGCACTTGCCACTCTACTAATACTAACCACTTATATTGCGGTGTTTACATGACACAGAATTAGTGCGAGTTGCTAGTACTAATGCTTTCTTTTTAATAATATTGATGTGAGAAGGAGATACACCAGAAGGTGCATCCCCTAAAGGCCTGTATGGGATGGTCCCTCCATCGTGAAAAGAACAGAGTAGAAGAAAAGAAGCCGGGATCACGAGCCAAATCTCAGAAAGTTAGATATAATCCATTATCCAATTTACTAAGTTTTTAGGGGCTTCGAGCAGTGGTAAATTCTCCGTTCGATAAATTAGATTAAATTTATCTCCCACTTAAGTACTAAGCTCGTGTAAACTAGCCTTTAAACAACTATTTTTAAAAATTTTCATTAATAAAAGGAGAAATTCTCCCGTTATTTTTGGAAATCTAATAAACGTTTTGAGAATGATATTTATAAAAGGATTGTAGTCATTTAAAAGAAACATGTATGTAAATGAAAGCGTTTTTCTATATATTTTTTTTGACATGACAACGTCTTATAATTCGATGAAGCTGGCTGCACTCTCGAAAAAACATGACTCATCTGAGGCGTTCCATTTAAGGCTTGAAGTGCAAGCGAGAGCGCGGAACGAAGCAAGGAGCTAAGGAGGAACAGCTAGGCTAGAAAAGCAGGAGTGGGGGTGTCTCCAGTCAAGACAGGCATTTCCCCTCCAGCCGCCATCGTGTGAAGGGCACAAAACCTTCTCTTCCCATCTGAACGTATGTTAATAGTATCCATCTTTAAGACAGTTCTTTGTATTATTAACAGTGATAAAAAACAAGTTTGATTTTCTTTATATATTTTTTGTTTTTTATTAAAAGTGTGTGTAGGAAAACCGAATCAATTATTAGAGAGGCGTTAAATGACAGTGGAGGAAAATTTATGAAAAAATATTTAAATTTTTTTATTTGTTTTATAACTAAATTAATTCTTAATCTTTGAATTGTGTAAAAAACATTGGTTTAATAAATAAATAAAAAATCGGTTGTCTGTAAAGTCGGTTTACTGACGATAGTTGAACGTGACAACGTCATAAGAAAATACCATTCCATCAGTATTTTCTTATGACGTTGTCACGTTCAACTATCGTCAGTAAACCGACTTTACAGACAACCGATTTTTTAATAGCTTATCTTCCTCAAGCGCCATACTCTCGATTCCTGGCTTCGGAGAGTATCTTCTTCATTGTGATTTTTCCTGGGGAAATTTTGACCGGCCTGGTTTTTCGTTGTATTCTCCCTGAATTATTGAGACGCCTTGCATTTTTGACAAAGATGAAAATTGTTTGCGATCCCAAATAAACACGAACCGAAGTCAAGCGCCTTATCCACTGCTCTAACGGCGCGGGGCATCCTTTTTTAATATAAGTACAAAGCACCTATAAAAGATATTATAAGTATTTTTTATTGGAGACAGACTGATAGAAATTCAATTGAGAATTGAAGGAAAGGCAGTTCAAGAATAATCTTATTATATTAAACGAGCAATTCTTGTATATATAAAATTCACGGGTTAGGGGGTTTTTGGGTTGACAATTCGATCTGTTACGGTCTCATCTTCGGCTAAGTTTTTTCTTGATGAGTTTTTTGTTAATTGAAATAATTATTCTCAGTTTGAATAAAAATTTATAATTACATATTTTTTCAATTTTCTATTAATAAAATTAATTGTTTTTTTATTTTAAATTCCACTAATAGATCATTAGAAATATTAGTATATATTAGAATTTGCCAATTTTATTAATTAAAGGTATTTTTCTATAAATAATTTATTAGAATATCAATTTCATTCTCTTAAAAAAATCCGACAATTCGAAGGATCGTGACTCGCCTTCTTCAGGATTTAAAAGGGTCAACGAAATAACCTCCGTGTATATTAATATTATTTTTAATTCCAATTACATTCAAAACTTGGTGCAGTGATACGTCTTGATGATGGCCATATCGGGTCAAAACGTTGGTAAAAATATAAATTAAGTTTTATTTCAATTTTATTTTATTTTGGCTGTAAATAAAAATCGACCTTTTTACCTGAATTTAAAATTAAATAATAATATTAATATATCAATTTTAACTGAATTAAAAAATTACCGAGCATCGCTCGGTGTTCCAGGTAATCTTAAAAATGATATTAGGATTTATGGTTAAGTTATTTTCATTCTCTTAAAACCGACGTTTCTGAGGATCTTTCCTCCTTATCCAGGGGTTGTTCACCCTGAAAAAGGAGGATCCTCTGAAATGTTGGTTTTTAAGAGAATGAAACATAACTTCACAATAAATCTAATATTCGGAATTTATTTATTTTTAATTATTTTTGAACTGCCTTTCCACCAATTCTCATAATAAATATATCATTTTACTCGATCCTATAGTATCTATTGAATTCACTCAAAAATTTTCAATTTTTTTTTCCATATTGTTTTGAAAAATGTCAGGAACGCGCAGAAAAAATATTTTCACCCATGATTTTTTTGTTTTTCTGTCTGTGTGTCTGGATTCAGATACGATAACTTAAGAACGAAAAGTAATCGAAAGTTCATTCTTGTGCTAAAATTTTTGTATTTTCAATGTCGAGTACTGATTAAATTTCGGGCTATCTAGTTCCGATTAAAAAAATGCAAAAAATGATATTTTTTATATTTTAATCAATTTCTTTATTAAAAAATAATAAATAATCCTACAGAGGGTGTTTTAATTATCATTAAATGATTGATTAATTCAATGAAACAGCAAACAGCGTACCGTGTCTTGAAAAAGTTTCCTTTTTCCTGCAATTTTTTATACATATCTAATATAAATTTTTTTTTTTATCTTTTAGTTAGTAAAATAAATTTATTAAGTTCAAACTAATATATCTGAAAGCTGAACAATTAGAAATAATATAAGTACATACTATTACAAAGTGAAATAGAGCAGGAACATAAAAAATTCATATTTTTATTAAAATATTAAACTTTCCTAGAATCCTCATTATAATTTGGCTATTAACATTATACAAATCATTTACTTTCCCAAAAAATTAATTTTCGCCTTACACTGGCAAGAGAAACAGGCTTGATTTGTGCTGCCATCTAGCGGACAAAAATTAAACCAAATTTTTATCTATACCTAGATATTGAGCCAAAATAATTAATTAACAAAAATGAATTTACAAAATTAAAATTTATTCTAAGGTGCCCCTTTATCAGTATTTCAGAATTTCACTAGATTTTGATTAAATATTTAAACATTCTGCCTTGTAAAATATCTAAACGCTTCGATTTTATTTTTTTAAAACTTCTTCATTCAATATCCTTCCTTATCTGGCGAAAATATTTTATTCTACGTCTTACCCTTTTCTTTTTTTACTCGTCCTCTAAAATATCCCTCAACAATTCCTACTCCTAAACTGTCTACGCCATCTGATGATGATGAGCTCTATCTTTATCTCACATTTTTATCTAGTGTTGTCTTTTCTATTAACTCATTCATAATCTTAAATCGTTATTATTCTTCTATAGCACGACCATATTTTGAACGAGAATTATCATAAAATATTTTTTTAAGGAAATTTTTATTATAAAGGAAAATTAATGAGGATGACTTCTGCTTGATGCAAATAAATTTACATATCTCAAAACGAATATAACTATGTATATTAGAGTGGTCCTTATTTTGGGTATTTTCGAATTTTTTCGCGGACAAGAACTCATATGGTTTGAAATAAAAATCGGTTGTCTGTAAAGTCGGTTTACTGACGATAGTTGAACGTGACAACGTCATAAGAAAATACTGATGGAATGGTATTTTTCTTATGACGTTGTCACGTTCAACTATCGTCAGTAAACCGACTTTACAGACAACCGATTTTTTTCATAAAATTCTTCGTTCAGAAAATCATTTTAAATTTACAAAATACTTGAATAAAATTTATTGTTTAAATTTCTACTCGACTGTTAAAATTTAATTTTTGATTTTATTATTTTATAATAATAAATTTTGTATTGACATTATTTCTTTCAGCAAGTAAACTGAATAAAAGTTGTTGTTCAATTAGTTACTTAATTATTTTTGCAAATTTAATTGTAATTTGTTGTAAAAAAGTAATAATTTTGAATAATTTATTATAAGAATAAATTGTGATTAAATTATTGTTCATAAATCTTAAATTTAAAATTTGGAAACATCATTAAAATTTTTGTAACTGTAGCTTTTAAAAAGCCCGCCTCAATCTTTGTGGCTCGTTCCGCGCTCTCGCTTGCACTTCAAGCCTTAAATGGAACGCCTCAGATGAGTCATGTTTTTTCGAGCGTGCAGCCGGCTTCATCGAATTATAAGACGTTGTCACGTCAATAAAAAAATATTCCCAAGTTTCATATTCCTATATTCACACAGAACGATTCTATATTGAGCAAAATTTTCCCATTCTCTAATCTAATTGAGGCATAGTATAATAATTTTCATTTTTGATTTAATTAATTTCAGAAATAATCTTGTTTAAATATATAAGTTCATCGAACAGCAAATCTTCAACAATTTTAATATTATAGATTTTAGTAATTTCTAAAATTTCTTGATATATTGAACTTAGAGGGGAGTTTTAAATTTGTTATTCACATTAAATAATTTATTAATATAGTATTCAATTATTAGATATAAAAATAATAAGGTAGCCCTCCTACAGCACGGCATCTTACAACACGATAGGATAAATTACAGGAACCCTCGTATAACACTGCAAACTGTAACACAGTTTGGCTCTAACACGATAAAAAAAATAAGCTGACGTGTTCTGATGTGGCCATCTACTTGACTTTACCATACAACCTGGCCCCTAAAACTATTTTTTAATCATGTAGGGGGGGAGTTAATTTTTGCATTTTTATACTTCTGGGATCCCACTGATTATGTATACAAAATTTGGTTGAGTTTGGTAAATGCCCAAGATTTTCATTTTTTGACCCTACACCACTCCTCCCCCATTTTGGGCGGTTAGTTTTTGCATTTTTAGACTTCTGGGGGCCCACTGATTATGTATACAAAATTTGGTTGAGTTTGCTCAAATGGCCTAGATTTTTAATTTTTAACCCCCTCCACCCCCATTAATTTTGGATCGATATGCACCAAAATCTAATCAGCTCTTAATCTCAATGGACCAAAACTACGTGTGAAATTTGGTTTCGATATTCCCACTAGTTTTTGAGTTAGCTCGTCCACACAAATTTGGTAACGCACAGACTAACGACAAGTTAACAGACATTTTGACAAAACAATTATTATCTTGAAAAAATATAATTTTTTCGATGTTCACTTATTAGAGCTTTTTTGTAAAGAGGAAATAACATGGTTCCGCTCAATTTTTTAATCAAAATAGTTTCAGCCGTTTTTGAGATATTTCGAAAAAAAGAAGCAAAAAAACACTTTTTACTTTACCATACAGGGTATGGTCAAGTATTGTAATCGTGTATGAAAAAAGTGTTTTTTTTCCTTCTTTTTTTCGAAATATCTCAAAAACGGCTGAAACTATTTTGATTAAAAAAATTGAGCGAAACCATGCTATTTCCCTTTTGCAAAAAGCTCTAATAAGTGAACATCGAAAAATTATGTTTTTCGAGATAATAATTGTTTTATCCAAAATGTCTGTTAGTTAGCTAGCTTTAGTTAGTTAGTTAGTTAGTCTGTGCGTTATCAAATTATTGTGGACAAGCTAACTCAAAAACTGAGTGGAATATTGAAACCAAATTTCACACAGTTTTGGTCCACTGAGTCAAGACTGATTAGATTTTTGCATATCGACCCAATATTAGGGGTGGAAAGGGGTTAAAAAATTAAAAATCTAGGCCATTTGAGCAAACTCAACCAAATTTTGTGTACACAATCAGTGGGAACCCAGAAATTATAAAAATGCAAGAACTAAGGTTGTGATGGTAATGTAAAGTGGATGGCCACATTAGAACACGTCAGCTTATTTCATGCACGATTACAATACTTGACCATATCCTGTATGGTAAAGTAAAAATTTCGAAAGCCTTTGTACAACACTGTGCTAATTTTGCAGCGATATATGGTAACCCCGCTCCTGTTTTCTTAATTATTTATTATACATAAGAATTTAATTATATAATAATTTTTTAATCTTTCCATATCATTTTAGTATATTTTTAAAGGTAAGCCAGCATCTTCAACACAAATCTTTCAGCTCTATAAAATTCTATTTTTCAAGTTCTCTATCTTTCATGCTTGTTGTTGTTGTTTCGTGTCTGGATGCAATTCATATTCATATTCCATTCAAAGGATCACAATCTTTTTTAATCTAGTAAATTTTTTGTTTTCTGAATCTAACTGTTTAGTGTAGATAAATACGTCAAAATACCGAGCCAGCGGGGAAGATTCATCGCCTGACTTTTTATATGTCTAATAAAAATTATTATTTACAAAATAAAATTCTGTTTGTTTTTTTTTTAAACAAAAATTCCTTTCCATTTTATTATGTAGGAATTCTTTAATTCTCAGTCAAATATGTAGAATTCTTTTAATTCTCAGTCAAAATAGTCCCTCCCTATAAAAATTGGAAGTACGAAGAAAGAAGTTTTTTTTAGTAGTAGGTAATTACTTCACAAATTGTCTTAGAAGTAAAATAAATAAAATAAAATCTATTGGGAACCTTGGTACGTATATGGCTTAGATTTTTAACCCACAGTGGCTAGTTTCAATTTTGACCACCAGATAGCGTATCTGAATTCTCAGTTTCCCAATAAATTATAAAAGCATACGCTAAAAGTTTTTCTTTAGAGACGGACTGGTAGATTTATAGCTGAGGATTAAATATAAAGATAAAGAAAATAAAATTCTGTTTGTTTGTTTTAAACAAAAGATTCCTATCCATTTTATTATTTATTGTACGAATATTTTAATTCTCAGTCAAAATATACGCTTTATCTCCATCATTTCAAGAAAGTGAACCTCTATCTTTCGTAACACTTAAAATCTTCAATCCTTCAAGATCCCGAGAGTATAAACACTTACATTTCCACCTATTTGCTTGATCATCACTTTTTCTACCTCTAAAAAAAATGGGAAGTACGAAGAAACAAGTTTTTTTTAGTAGTAGGTAAGTACTTCACAAATTGACTTAGAAGTAAAATAAATAAAATAAAATCTATTAGGAACCTTGGTACGTATATGGCTTAGTTTTTTAACCCACAGTGGCTAGTTTCAACTTTGACCACCAGATAGCGTATCTGAATTCTCAGTTTCCCAATAAATTATAAAAGCATACGCTAGAAGTTTTTCTTTAGAGACGGACTGGTAGATTTATAGCTGAGGATTAAAAAGAAGGCAGTCCTTTTAAAGGAAAATAGATGCTTCCTTCATTGACCCTTTTGTACTTTGAATAAGAAGGGAAAATCCTCCGAAACGTCGGATTTAAAAAATTGTAAAAAGAAAACCTTCTAATAAATACTCTTTTATTGGAAATAATCTTTTTATTTATTTTCTGAACTACCTTCCGTACAATCCCCAATTATAAAACCAGGTGCGAAGCCTGCCTTTCGGCGGGCATCTTGCTAGCCATGGGCTATATCCCCTAGACTCCGCAGTGAGTCTTAAAATAATAATTTAAATTTCCTAATTTTAATAAATTTTATTTGTTATTAACTATTAGTGGGTTTTAAATTTAAAACAAATCACGTCTGTGTCGTCGCGCAAGTCGATTATAATAACTATAAATATTAAAAAATAAAATTTTCTTTTTTTCAATAATTTATTTAAAGCAAGAACTATTATTATTGTTACTAATAATGTAGTGTTAAAAAAAAGTAAAATACACATTGACGAGCTGAAATAGAAAAAGTAATTTTATAACTTACATTGATGTTGACCAGGATCATTTTCTTCATCTCTTCTTGTTAAAAACTAACACAAAAAAAATTTCGGATCAAAATATGTGTTTTTTTTAAATTGTTTTATTGAGATTTTAAGACGTTGTTATGAATAAAGCATAAATTTAATATATAAACATCTGTTTTTCAATTTCATTTCATTAATTGATTAATTAGAAATTCAATTAAACCAATTATTTTACATGAATTAATGTATACATTTTATTTGAGCTTCGACTCCAGAGATTACTTCTCCAACATTGACTATCCTTGATCATCTTTTTAGTCCTTATTTTTAATAAGAGGAAAAAACTAATTAAATAAAAAACCTCTTTTCCGATAATTATTCCATCAATTAAAAATTCAATAATAGTTTATTACACAATATATAATTGTTTATAAAGATATTATTATAGGATATAATTAAATGATAAATTTAATATTTTATTATAATTATTATGTAGGCTAAAAGCTTGTTTAATCCAGAGCGAAAATCCTCAATTTTAAAAGCATATTAAGAAAAAAAATTCAATAATTTGTATAAGCAAAGACCATTAATATTGTGACTATTATTGTAGAATTAAAAAATAAATAAATAAATAACTAAAATACACATTAACGAGAGCTGAAATAGAAAAAGTAATTTTATAACTTACGTTGCTGTTGACTAGGATAATTTTTGTTCTACGTAGTCCTTACTCTTCTTGTTAAAGTTACACAAAAATTTTGGATCAAAAATGCAGAAAATATATTTTTTTAAATTGTTTTATTGAGGTTTTAAGACGTTGTTATGAATAAAGCATAAATAATAGGTATATAAACATCTCTTTGTCAATTTCATTTTATTATTTGTTTAATTTAAAAATTCAATAATAGTTTATTAACACAATATATAGTTGTTTATAAAAATATTATTGTTGGATATAATTAAATGAGAAAATTTATATTTTATTATAATTATTATGTAGGCTCAAAAAGACTGTTTTAGCAAAAATCCTCAATTATAAAAACATATTAAGAAAAAAAAATTCAATAATTTGTATAAACACAGACCATTAATATTGTGACTATTAATGTAGAATTAAAAAAAAAAAAATAAATAAAATACACATTAACGAGAGCTGAAATAGAAAAAGTAATTTTATAATTTACGTTGCTATTAACCAGGATAACTTTTTTCTACGTATAGTCCAGGGGTGGCCACTAACCATAACTTTTGGGAGCCGCAAATTTATAAAACTGTGTCAAAGCGAGCGACATTGTTTAGATATTAATTAATGGTTTATTAAAAAAAGACACTTTTTTTTTTATTTTATAAAATATAAATGAAGTAACATATATTTTTAGCTCTACTTATAAAATTACAAATTACAAATTAATTTAATTTTTGTATTATTATTTTTTAATTTATTTATTATACAGGGTGAGTTTCCATAAAGATCTACCACATTTTGAAGAGATATAAAAAAAATTTAAAAATTTAACTAGAAAAAACTAAATATATTTTTGAAAAGAAAATAAAATGAATTTTTTTTTAATGTATTTTAAATATTATCAGACAAAAACGAGAGGGGGGGTTAAAAATGAAAATTCTAGCCCTTTTGACCAAATTCAACCAAATTCGATACATATTCTGTGGATCCCCAGAAGGCTAGAAATGAAAAAACTAACCAAATTTTGTATATATAGTGCAGTTTGGTCGAAAGGGCTAGAATTTTCATTTTTGACCCTCCCCCATTTTGGGTGGTTAGTTTTTGCATTTATAGCCTTCTGGGGCCCACAGAATATGTATACAAAATTTGGTTGAGTTTGGTCGAAAGGGCTAGAATTTTCATTTTTGACCCCCCCCCCCTTTTTGTTTGATAATGTTTAAAATACACTAAAAAAAATTATTTTATGTTCTTTTCAAAAATATATTCAGTTTCTTTCTAGTTAAATTTTTTCATTTTTTTATACCTCTTCAAAATGTGGTAGATCTTTATGTCCCACCCTGTACTTTTTAAAATCAGTATTATTCAAGAGAGTTCAAGAGCCGCACGAGATTGAATGAAGAGCCGCATGCGGCTCGCGAGCCACGTTGTGGCCACCTCTGGTATAGTCCTTACTCTTGTTAAAGCTACACAAAAAATTTCGGATCAAAATGCAGAAAATATATTTTTTTTAAATTGTTTTATTGAGATTTTAAGACGTTGTTATGAATAAAGCATACATATAATATATAAACATCTGTTTTTTAATTTCATTCTATTAATTGATTAATTTAAAAATTCAATAATAGTTTATTACATAATATATAATTGTTTATAAAGATATTATTGTAGGATATAATTAAATGAGAAAATTAATATTTTATTATAATAGTTTATAAGTAAACTAACTAAGGGTAAACAATTAAAACTATAAATGAAAGCGAAATTAAAAAAAAAAATAATAATAATATTAAACATTTATTTTTAAAGTTAACAAATATTTTTCAAAGTTTTTTTTTCTAACACACCCCCATAAAAAAATGTCCTGTGGGATTCGGGCCCGGGACCCACTGGTGCACCTGGACCTCCCTTGCGGGTGCTATAAAAACAATTTTACTTAAAAAAATTGGTGTGGGTTTTAGGTGAAATATGATATTAATTAATAAAGTAAAGGGAGTGTAGTTTCACAATGAATGAAATAAAACTCAAAGAGGTTTATACAAACTCAATATATGTCGGGTTATTAGCCCATCTTCAGGAGTTTACAGTTTAAAAACAAGTATATCTAATTATCTCTTAGTTTCTACAAATATTATATAATATAGCTACTTATACATGAATAGGTGATATACAATAAAACAATATTAATATTAATGATTTAATAAATAAAATTTATTATTATAAAAAAATACTATTTATAAATAAATAATAGGTATTACTTTGATCTTTTTAATTACAAAGATTTTGTAGCAAGATATCCATAGTGGAAGTGGATTATTTATAACTTCATTCTATAGGATTAGAACATCATAAATATTATCTGAAACGAGATAATAAAGCCGCTTGGGAATTTGGATGAAACCAGTAGACACACGCGCGGCTTTTGATTCTACACATTTATATCCCTATAGGTATGTAGTGTTGGTCAATGGCGTAGAAATCGAAGAAGATGATATTTCTAATCAAATAGTCTCATAATTAAAAGAAGATATTATTAATTTCTAATGGGCGTAAAATTAAGAGGGTGGAGGAAATTATTTTAATTCAATATTAAATATAAAAAAGGACCTCGAAAAAACGATATATTTATAGTTAAGAAATTATATTTGATATGAATAGATGGTGAAGTTAATTATGGCGAAAATCGATCTCTGTTCAATATGAATAAATGATATACGTATTTTAAGTATTCTCATATTTTTGGAGCAACTCTAGATATATTAATAGTTAAGATGCCACTATTTGAACCAAGCACCAATAAGTAAATTATGAAAATATTGTTATTTGAGTAAAATAGTGGAATAGTTAAATTTAATAGTTGGGTATTTAAATGGAATAATACGTAATTATAACTATAAATTTGATATTTTTTTATTTATAATAAATATAGGTATGTATTTATGACTAGAAGATGAGTATATATTCATTTGATGTAGAATCTATATTCAAATCAAATGAATTATATAAATATTTATTTTAATTATTCATTTGGTCGAATTAATTAGATACAAATTTGAATTAATTATTATATTTAATTTAAGGTACAAGGTAATCTAATTTTAATATATATATTAATATTTCTTCTAATCTGATATGGGTTTTAAAATTAAGAAAAAAAAACAATTAATAAAGTAAACAAAATTTTTGTTAATTTTTTTTAAAACATCTTAATTATTAAGATATCACTATTTGCGAAAATTCTAATTCGTTTTATGATAAATAAAAAACATTCGATTAGATATAATAAGAAGTTTCACTAGAAGTAAACAAGACAATAATTTGCTATTAAGATATAATATCACAAAATAGATCACTTAAGTATATAATATGGTACTAGGTGACGCCCGGGCCTTCGGCCCGGCAGTCACTACCTCTATCGGGAGCGTCTCGTTTTTGGTTTAAATTTATACAGATACGATTATATATTGCTTACCTGTCAAAACTGATTTGATCAAAAATTTAAATACATTTAAAAAATAATAATTGTTTTGAAAATAAATTGAAAATGCAAATAATTATAGAATAGGTATTAAAACAGATAATGAATTATATATTACTTGTCAATATTGTTCCCTTAACCAAAAATAATATTGAGAGTTGAAAGATTTCCAAAAAGCTATTATCGGCCATCTTGTTTGTTTTGCTTTTACCCCCCCCCAGAGAGGCGCTGGCGTTGTTTCCTCGAAAAAATATTTTTTACATGCCACAGGTGTGATATCTATAAAAACACTATATATAAAAACAATTGTGTATTTGAATGGAATGTTGTGTGAAAATTTCAAAGAAATCGGTGAAGAACTTTCGGAGATCCTTCAACGTATCACTTAAGCGTAACAGTACATTTTTATTTATATATACCGGGTGAGTTTTTTTATCTTGAGACAGTCTTATAACTCAAAAGCAGTGTATTATATGAAAAAAGTTTTGAATAAAAATGTATTTATATCAGGGGAAACTAAACTACGCTATTGTTTGTTGACCTAGAACAAGCTTTCAAGGGTATTTTAAGGTCAAGTTCTGTTTTTTAAATAGAAACCTATATATTTTTTAAAGATCCTTAATTTTCAAAAAAAAAACTGAACAACTTTCATAAGAACTATTTTTTTATCCGACATCAAATAAACAAAATATTAAATCAATTAGATCTCAAAAAAAAAATTATAATAATTATTTTTAACAATTATTCAACTTAATTATTGAAAAATAATGATCAAATATTTAATTATTAAATAAATAATTATTAAATCGAAAAGACAGAACAATGAAAATAAGTGTTTATAATGATCTTAAAACTTAATTAAATACACAGATTAAAGGGATTATTATCTACTTATTAGAACTACTTAAGATTCTTGAGTTTAAAAAAGTTTATTTCTCGTGTCAATCCAGTAGATAGTTATATTGTATTACCAAAATAAAAATGGAGAATTTTTTGTTGAAGACAGAATTGAAATGGTCTTAATTTATGGTGAATGTGGAAGAAGTGTTATGGGGCTGCGCCATTGAAATGGAGGCCGAGCGTTTTCCTGATAGGAATACACCCTCAAGAGCTTCATTGTATTGTGTTGTAAATCTGTTAAAAAACAGGAAGTGTAAAGGCTACGGAGAAACTACAACAGGCCAAAATAACGAAATTGGAACTGGAATTCATCCAGAAGACTTGCATTACACTCTGGAATGTCTCAGAACAGTGTCGCAAAATTATTAAATTATTTATATTTAATAATTAAATATTTGATCATTATTATTTGATAATTGAGTTAATAATTGTTAAAAATAATTATTAGAAATTTTTTTGAATCTAATTGATCTAATATTTTGTTTATTTGATGTCGTATAAAAAAATAGTTCTTATGAAAGTTGTTCAGTTTTTTTTGAAGATTAAGAATATGTACAGAAACATATAGGTTTCCATTTAAAAACAGAACTTGACCTCGAAATACCCTTGAAAGCTTGTTCTAGTTCGACAAACAATAGCGTAGTTTAATTTCCCCCCCTCGAAATAAATAAACTTTTATTTGAAACTTTTTTCATATAATGCACTGTTTTTGAGTTATAAGACTGTCTGAAGATAAAAAAACTCACCCGGTATAGATATAGATAGATTTGGATTAAATATACGTACAAATTTCGGTCATATTTTGAATGATTTCGATATATTTTGATTATTAATAAAATATCTTTGGAATAAATAAAGAGCTCATTAAAAATGCTCAACTGTATCAATATAATTATTATAAAGAAATCGTTTTTTCAGCGTTTATGATAAAGTGATGTGGATGGCCACATCAGTTTATTATTAAAGAGTACCCTAGCAAAAAGAAACTTTTAGGTATTATTAATTAATAAACCCGGCTTCGTAAGTGTTTCTAGAATGTATAAAGATTAGATAACATTATATTATTCTTCGAGGTAGGTAATCGGTAAGCGTTAAGGTATCCCTTACCTATCCAAGTTAGAATTAAGTTAGTCATTAAATAGTCATTTGTTGTTGAGCTGATGATTGATCTGATTCTGTCCTCTCTATTCAGTTAATATGCGATTAATTTTCCCTTTAATGCAGAGCCCATTAACCACTAGAAAGAGACCAGAGAGGCTTTTGGTTGCTTCCGGATCCAAATCCTAATCGTATGCACCTCACGACTCAACTCGTTAGTCCGGCTGTTTTTTTTCTTTCTTTATTAATAATCCAGTTCTATGATAACGTATATTTGAAGAATTATTAATTTAAAAAAAATTCTAAACTGACATATGTAGTTGCCTGAGATCTACACCTTGGAATTTTACTTTATACTAGCTTCAAAGCCCGCCTTCGGCGGGCCTTTGCTAGCTTTGCAGGGTTTGGATTTGAGGGGTTTCACTGTATTTGATCGTATTGAAATAGTCGTGCGGGTTCGTAAGAACTGGTAAGAAAATGGCGCGAGCAATGTAAACACTTCTATTAACCACAATGTATTAGGTTGATGCATAATTATGGAACGTTTTTTATCAAATCGGTAAAAATTCGAATGCGATCAGCCATGTTGTTGTCGGAGAGTTCGTGGGGGACCCATCCAGCCAATTTCCATACCTTGCCAAGCTTTTTGAGGCGTCGAACGATCGTTGATTGGTCGACATTGAAGTCTGCAGCCAGCATTCGTGTTGTAAGGCTTTCATCCTCTTCCACGGCTGTCAGAAGTGCCTGATCATTAAAATCCGATGGCCGACCTCTTCCTTCTTTATCCTCCAAACTAGTGTCACCTGATTTGAAACGGGCAAACCACTTCCGTACTGCACTATCAGTAATTGTTCCTTCGCCAAAAAGTTCGTTGAGATCGCGAAATGACTGTGCTGCCTTCCATTCTTTCTCGTAGTGGTAGAGCATAATATGACGAATATGAATATGGTTTTCGACACCCATTTTTATTAACTATAAATAGAGAAGATTGTTTTTATAAAAAAATAAACAAAACGCCATTTTTGGCTAAAGAAAAACGCGCCAATACAAACGTTCCATAATTATGCATCAACCTAATATTTGTTTACATGAGTTCGTATGAGCTCATACGAACTCTTATCCAGTATAACCGCCACCTAAAGCACGAGCAATTAGAGAGATCACACTGTCGTCATCGTCGTTAAGCGCTTTATAATAATAGATATATACTATACATCCCCCCCCCCTAGTTCATTCATAGATTAATGAAGAAACAAATAAATAATAAAGAAAAAAAAATTAACATAAAATAAATGAGTTGGAGGATAATGATTAGCATAATTGAAATCAGTTTGTAGCGATCTCACTGTTCGATAATGTTTTTGTTTTTCGTAGGCCTATAATTGCCAGCGCCTAACAGGCAGCCACCGCAATTAATCAACTACCCGGCGGGTCTGGCCTGGCTGAGCAAACCAGCTTGAATAACAGCTATGGGTAGACAGGAAAAACACCCTGTTGGTGTTGCCTGAGACCAACACCTTCCAAACAACCTCAACACCAGAATTAGATGACATTCGATACTCATTCAAAATCGAAAATCTAGTCGTCGGAGGTTCCCAATTTTATTTTAACACCGAACCATTCGAATCATGTTACATCAGAGTTTCTAAAACCTTTCAGTATTTACGAACCAATTTTCATCGCGCACAATAGCAATGTACTGTATTGGCTGGGTGCATGACTGGTAACGCCGTCTGGTGGTTCTAAATAGGTACTTTTGCCTCAATTAGCTCGGACTATTTGTATATGATAAATGTTATAAACTAGTGAAGAAATTATTTAAGCTACTTTGTAAACTTTATTTGACATGTGATGAGAATTATTGATTACCAGGATTGAATATAAAAAAATATATATACGTAAGTAACTATAAATATTATTTATTATATTTTCATCTTTCGAGGTATATTTGAGGTTATGAATGGTGGCTTACACAAAGTAAATAAAAACTTGTGAGAATTTGTGATGAAAATTGTGACAAGTAGCAGTCATTATTGAGTGAATGATTTTTAAACTTATCGAATTGATTTTCTTTTTCCGATAAGCTGTTTCATCAGTGCAATTCTCACAAATGTTCACCAATGCTTTTGGAGATATGACATTGAAACTTTAATATTGAACAGAATGGAAATAGTAATTAAAACTGGTAGAGAGTTATGTGGAGTAATTACAAAAGAAAATGAACTAAATTATAATATAGCGAATAAAAAACCAAATTGTTCAAAACGTTGTTTTACAGAAATAGATATAAGTAGCAAAGTCTGATTATTTTTATCATTAAAACGAGCAGTACCCGGCGTGCCTGCTGCACGCCCGGAACCGCTCCGCCCTCAGGGCTGATGGCCCTGCCGGGCAGCGTCTCGAGATGTGATTATTAGCTGTCCGTAATTATATGTTTTGAAAAAAATATTTTTTTGAATAATGAATAATGAAATTTTTCAAAATATTTCAAATAGCTTAGGAAGTGAACAAAATATAGCTCTAGGGGCTACTCAAAGATGTCACTACTATCACAAAAGAAACCCAAATATATAAATCAGGAAATTTAAAAATTTGTTTTATTAAAACTTAAATTAAATTAAATATCTTCAACACTAAACATGTATTAACTACAATAAAAATTATAAATGATTGAATCTATATGTTGTGTTTTTTTAACAGTGCATTGATTGTTTGTGAGAATAGAGAATTTAGTGTTTAAATTAAATATTATATAAATATATATTTTAAAATTAATTTATCTACTAAAATTTAAAGAATTTATATATTTGTCTACTAATATTTTTCGACTTTTTTAATAATACATTTCAATATTTAAATTTATCTAAAATGTGTATCTAAATTAAATATATATAATAATTTTAAAATTAATTTATCTACTAAAATTTCAAATGAGCCGCGCAGTAATAAATTAAGAATTAATCTCATTATACCATTAAATCATATCTCATTAAAACTTATATTATAAATTATATATATATTTTAAAATTAATTTGTCTACTAAAATTTCAAGAATTTATATTTTTCTTAAATTGAAAATAAAAATTAATTTTCGCGGTATGAATTATTTCCAAAAATTAAATATATATTAATATATAATATATTTTAAAATTAATAAATTTGTCTACTAAAATTTCAAATGAGACACGCCGTAAATCTAATATTCTAAGTTATATAGAGGAATATATTAATATATAGAGATATTATAGATAGATATAATATAGAGAATAGAGATGTTTTATTTGAAAAATTTGACAATCTAACAACTGTCATTGAATATTAGTTGCTTTTTCTCCCACATGTTCTCCTCACAGCGCCACGGGTACTGTCTGACAAGGGCTTTTATATATAAGATTAGATTATTTTTTGCCCTTGAATTAATTTATGTCTTTTTGTATTTTTACAATTCACTACACAACAATTCGAAAAACGCATTTTCGTCTGTATTCAATGTTATTAGAGGAAAATGCAGAGACAAATTTGCCAAATTCAACCGCCTACAGCGCTGCGGTCGTTTCGCTTATCCCCTCCAACGTACTGCACCCAGGCAATACAATAATACAGGGTGGGCCATCTACATGTGACCCATTTGTTTCTGAAATAAAAATTGAAAGAAAAGGGAATCGATTTTTTCTTTGCATTGGGCATTTATTTTGGTCCATGCAAATACATGTAGGCTACGTTTCGAATATTATTTGGTTCAGGTGATCGCCTTTTGCTCTGATGACAGACATAATGGGCTCATTTTTTTCGGCATTTTCAAGAAGCGGTAAAACAAACAAAATTGCCGCTACTACGCCAATGAAAACCCTTCCTATGATCAAAAAGTGACTGTCTGGTGTGCCATTTGCGAATGTGCAAGGAGCTAAGGAGGAACAGCTAGGCTAGAAAAGCAGGAGTGGGGGTGTCTCCAGTCAGGACAGGCATTTCCCCTCCAGCCGCCAGTCGCAAGATGGCGGAGGGGCTGGTGACGTCATGTGGAGACACTTTCTCGAGCTAGCCTTCCTCCCTACCTCCTGGGACAGGCATTCTCCAGCCGCCATCTTGCGACTGGCGGCTGGTGACGTCATGTGGAGACACTTTCTCGAGCTAGCCTTCCCTCCCTACCTCCCTGGAAGTGTGTGATTGGGCCGTATACTTCTTCGAGGACGAGCGGTCGAAGCCTGTTACCATCAACGGTGAGCTAAAGCGACACTAAGACCTTAATTACAAACCTTAAAAATTACCAAGAAAATAGGTATATTTATGGGAATTTGTGCCAGGGGTGAGTAATAAGTTTTTTGCACTGAAAACAACAGCATTTCGTATAGGTAGGTATTATTACAATTTTAAACATTTCCTACCTTTGCGAAACCGGATTTTCTGCGGTGGCTGCTTTGAAGACAAACTATAGATATTAGATATTAAAAATAAACTAATGTGGCCATCCACATGAATTTACTATATGCCTGGCCCCTCTCTCATATATTATTTAATAAAATAATTTATAATCATTTAGGGACGAGGGTCAAAAAATAAAAATCTAGGCCCTTGGACCAAACTCAACTAAATTATGTATACACAATTTGGTTGACTTTGGTCCAAGGGCCTAGATTTTGAGCCCCCCCCCCCAAATTCGGCCCCAGAAAAATATTATAATCTTTTCGTTATTATAGGTTCATTTTATAGTATATTTCTTTTTTCTTGTTTTTTTTTTTAGTTTGAAAATCTTATAATTTTAATTTTTAAACGCCCCCCCCCCCTTAATTTCTGGTCGATATCAACCAAAATATTATCAGCTCTTAATCTCAATTCACCAAAACGACATGTTAAATTTAGTTTTGATATTCACCCTAGTTTTTGAGCTAAAGCGTCCATAAAAATTTGGTAACTTAGGTAGGTACGTAGGTATAACAGACATTTTGACAAAACATTTAACATCTCTAAAAATATAATTTTTTCGATGATCACTTATTAGAGTTTTTTGTAGACTAAAATGCCGCCCAATTTTTTTTATCAAAATAGTTTCAGCCATTTTTGAGCTATTTTGAAAAAAACGAATCAAACAAAAACTTTTTTCATGCACGATTACAATACTTGACCAGGGGCGTAGCCACGAGGGGGGGTATAATCCCCCCCCTCCCCCCAAGGGCAGGCCTCTGGGATGAGTAACGGCAACGAAAAACCGTTTCTTATGGCAAACTAACCGTAATTAAATATATTTCATATTATTAAAGTTGGTATCGGAAAATAAAAGGACTACACTCAGGAGCAGCTAAATCGACTCAATCTTCAAATCATCAAATCTTTAAAGCTTATTTATTTAGCTTTACATTGATATCAATTTCAAGCAAATCGGCTCATTACTTTTTAAATTATGTGATCCGATGTCAATTTTATTTTAATTTTGAACATCCCTACTTTTCCTTTCCTTTACACCCTTTTTTCCTTTCATTGTCATTCAGATCACATAATTTAAAAAGTAATGAGCCGATTTGCTTGAAATTGATATCAATGTAAAGCTAAATAAATAAGCTTTAAAGATATATTTATTTTATAAATATCGGCTTGGCCATTTAAAAGAAAAACGACTTTGTATGAGCGCTGAGAGATTGAGTCGATTTAGCTGCTCCCGAGTGTATATTTTTAATGCAAATAAATTATATTTTGTTGACAACGTTTCATCAACTTTGTTGACTTCTTCAGGGCTTTAAAATTTTAATTCTGATTGATGAAAAGGTCAATGACTTTTGCCTTACTATGTTTTTTGGTAATTATTCCTAACTAAGAGAAAATTATAAAAATGACAAATATGCAAGGAAGAGAACTATTTGATATGTAAAATGAGTTTTTTTTGTGTGTATTAATTTGTTTTTTGTATGTATTGAAATGGTATTTGAGATTAATTTTGATTTTGATTTGAAAATGTTATAATCTGTATTAATTGAGGCCTTATCACTATTTAGAGCCCTGAAGAAGTCAACAAAGTTGATGAAACGTTGGCAACAAAATACAAATATTTGCATAAAAATATAGTCCTTTTTTATTTCCGGATACCAATTTTAATAATTTAATCGATGGACATAACCAATCAAAATATATTTCATATGTTTAATTAAGAATGATGTTCTTTTTTAATTTCTTGAAGTACCAATTTGTTTTAATAAAAAAAATTCCCACTAAATATTTTGCTTTGTGGATTGACCTCTCCCCCCTCCCATGAAAATTTTCTGGTACGCCACTGTACTTGACCATACCCTGTATGGCAAGTAAAAAGATCCAAATGGTCAATTTCGGCGTTTTTTATTTATTTACGAACTTTTCGTACGTGCCTTCGGCACGCCCTCGAAGCTCGGCCCTCCGGGCTGGTGCCCTGGCGGGCAGCGTCTCAGTCCAAAAATTGTGATATTTTTTGTGTGGAAATATATTTATTTAAATAGGTGGGATCGTGTGAGGAGGAGAATTATATTATATCATTTTTTTAAAATTTGGGATCGATAATCGATATAAGGCTCCAAATATTTAAAAGAGATCAGGTGTTGTTTGTATGAGAGGCTGCTCCAGTATTGCCATGAGAAACTCGGGCATGCGTGTCTTAAGTCGTTTAATTTTGTAAAAATCAAAAAATAAGAATAACAAAATTTAGATTTTTAATAAATTATTAAAAAGTGGCAAATTATTAAAAAATAAACAAATAATATATAAAATATAAATCAAATAAGATGTGATTAATTTCTTCTTCTGTGCGCAAAGAAAAGCGAATTGAATATTTAATTTTTGAGTGGTGAGGGGGGGGGAGGAATAATTATCAATATATTTAATGTTTCTTAATTTAAAATCAATTGGAGTCTTTCATTTCAAAATTCGAGTTCAAATTACAATTATATTTCAAATTTGCCTAAGACGGCATCAGCGCTCCCTGTCGACAGCATTACGTGAGCGTTGCTGCAAATTAATCTGGACTATTATATGTATTTATTTATTTAACAACATATAATATGTCGTGACCTATAGAGTTGACGAAGTCATTGAATACGGATTAAAATTAATAATTATTTAATTTTACAATTACAATAGATGAAATATGGTGTACATTCCTAACCATTAGTTCACATTACACATTTACATACATATCACAGGGTGAATTACAGCGATCCGACCCATTTAACCAATTTTTTCTTCAATAGTTTCTTGTCACAGGACAGATATTTAGATCATTTGGGAGTTTATTAAAATATTTAATTGAGACAAAATGGGCATTTTTTAACCGACTTCAAAAAAGGAGGAGGTTCTCAATTCGACTGAATTTTTTTTGTTGTTATGTCATGTTACCTCACATCTTCGTCAATTGTGAACCGATTTTGATGATTTTTTTGCATTTGGTTCAGTGTAGTTTCCGATTGGTCCTGTTTCATTGGTATTGGACCTTTTTTGATATGTTTGTTCAGGCATAACTTCTTTGTTTATGAACTGATTTTGATGATACTTGTTTTATTAGAAAGAGGGTACCTTAGGGGTGGTACCATATTAATTTGGTCAAGTTCTTAAGATATGATCAATGACGAAATAACGTAAATCTCCAATTCTTATGACCAAATAATCGAAATTATAATAAATAAAATCTTTTATAAAAAAAGTCTTAAAACATTTATTTTAAACCCACAAACGTTTCGAGAGAATTTCTATATTTATGAATTGAATTTTATTATCATTTTCTGATTCATTCGCCCGACGCTTTCTCTTACGAGATGCATGCAAGGTATTATATATTAAGTCACTATTAATAACAGCACTAAAAAGAGAAAAATAGAAATAATTTTTATAAAAAAATAAATAAAACCGACTTTAAAAAATTAAATGCAACAAATAAAATAATAATAACTTAAAAATAAAATAAAATGCACTAAAAGGTATAAAATAATTATCTTATTTAGTTAAAATTAAACGACGAAATATTAACATGAAATTACTTTTTGAAGTCGGTGCCAAACATATACATTTTATAAATCGAACTTGACGGATCTTACTTAGTACGTTTTGCGCTTATATAGTTTGTTTGGCACCGACTTCAAAAAGTGATTTCATATTAATATTTCGTCGTTTAGTTGTAACTAAATTAGATAATTATTTCATACCTTTTAGTGCATTTTATTTTATTTTTGAGTTCTTATTATTTTATTTGTTGCATTTAATTTTTTTGAAGTCTGAAGTTTATTTTTTTATAAAAATTATTTTTTGGGTAATTGACTACCTAATTAATCTTTGGCAGAACAATTGATCTATGTCTAGTTCTGCCACTATGTTCATCATAAAATTCATAATAACAAACAACAGAGTTCACAATAAAAGATTCCTCAATACCCAAGACAGATTGCACCTTAATTTTTTTAATAAGTCTAGTCAGCATAGTGATAAGTGGTTTCGTTGCATTATCATATGCACCCCCCATGCAATTATACCATAGTTAATTATACTCTCAAACAGAACCTGATAAATTACCCTTATAGCCCTTGGATCCAAATTGCACACAACTTATATAATACAAAATTTATATATCTGGTTTTCTTGATAATTTGCTTTATATGATAGTTCCATCTCATATGACAGTCTATATAGATACCCAAATATTTACAATAGTCAACTCTTTATTTCTTTGCTATCAATATACAATTTAATGTCCACAGGTATATTATCTCGATAACAGCCAAAGGTCATGAAAGTCATTTTATCAGTATTACCTAAGTGACAGTTGATTCACTTTCATCCATGTACCAAGCCTGCTCAGCCAACCTGTCATCACTGTAGGTACCCCTTCCCCAGTTTTCCCCGGACACAAGAGAGCCGTGTCATCAGCATAACTCACTAGAATTCAGGGATAAAATTTCAATGCTAGGCGTAACTCTAGGGTCTGACCTTTCATGGAATGACCATATCTCAACCACTGCTAAAGCTGCAGCGCGCAAGCTTGGTCTCCTATTTAGGTCTAGACGCTGTTATACTCCCAGTCAACTTCTTATGCTGTATAAGGCTCAAATTCGTCCCTGTCTCGAATATGGCTCTCATCTGTGGAGGGGTGCCTCCAAGCATTCTCTTGCTACACTGGATGCAATTCAGAAGCGAGCAATTAAACTAATAGGAGAACCGGCTCTAACCAACTCACTCGACTCCCTGGCTCACCGAAGAAACGTTTCTGCCCTTTCCCTGTACTACAGATACTATCACGGTGTCTGTTCAGTCGAGCTGAAATCAATTATCCCCCCTAATGCCCTCTTTAACACGCGGTTTTCTAACGCTCAGCACCCCTTCGCTGTCAAATTGGATAAAAGTCGAACAAGCGCTTTCGCCAACTCTTTTATCCCTATGACCTCCAGAGACTGGAACTCGCTCCCTGCCACCATCTTTCCCGCGACTTATAACCTTCAGCTATTTAAGACCCGTATCCACCACAGATACCTTCGACCCCAGCCCAACCCATAAAATTCTTTCTTCTTCTTTTCACGATGGAGGGGCCAACCCAGGCCTTTAGGGGTTGCACCTTTTTGGTATAACTCCTTCTCTCATCATTATCATAAAATAAAAAATAAGACACTAAACAATTTTCAGGCAAAGTATTAAAGTTTTAGGGATAACAATTTTTGTTGAGTAATTGACGCAGTTATTCTCGAGACAAGTGTCGTCTCTTATACATATTTAAAAAAAGGGAGAGGATTCTACTTATATAGGCATATTATATTATTTTTTTTGGTTTGTTTCCTGATGGGTGGCACAACTTGTCCTGAAACGAGTTACAGGAGGCATCGATCGACAGCTGCGTCGATTTTAATGAGGCGCCCAACAGGCCCCTCTCGCCAAGATAACTGGCCATTCCCGCCTCGCCTCCCTTTTTTAACAGCCGATAAAAACACCATTTCTCCGATATCCCCCTATTCTACTTACCTACAGATCAAGATTATCGCAACTTATTAACGTTTCCTATCTATAATAAGGCTGAAAATCCAATTCAGGTAGCTACCTGACAACTCTAAGATTAAATTTAGATCTTATTCGGTTGGTTTTCGAGATTTTTTAGCATTCCCTAATAACTATAAAATTTTATAATTTCGTCTGTTTGTTTCTCTCAGCCTATAGTATGATAGTATATTTTCTCATCTATTAATGTGTGAAGCGTGACGTCGCATCTGTAAAAAAAAAAATGTTAAACAATTTTAAGCCATATCGACAAGCATAGAAACTTTGCTTAAAATAGCTGCTCCCGATAGTTCTTAATAAAGCAGGGGTCTTCAAACTTTTTCACGATCGGTGGACCAGATTTTTAATATAAGTTCCGCGGTGCATATCTCTCAAAATGTAGAAAATAACAACTTCAGTATATATTTACAATTTACTATCAAGTTGCCTTGCAAAATTAATTTTTTTTTTATTACCTATATAATTTTATTTATTTATTTATTTTGAAGATGTAGGTAACATTTTTTTAGATAAGTGACCACATCGTCGCGGTGCACCTGAAAGTTTTCCGCTGTGCACACTGTGCACCGCGGTGCATAGTTTGAAGACCCCTGCAATAAGGCATAAATTGATCACTTAAAGCAGCCCTTCTTAAACTATTTTCATTCGTGACCCCATTTTAACTAGGGCTTTGCACGAGACCGAGACGAGACCGCCTAAACAAAAACTAGACGATACCAATCACGAGAGCCTCGTTTCTAGTCTCGTAGTCTCATGGTCTCGTATCCATTTTTTGTGTGGTTAAATAGAATATTGTATTGAATAAATTAAAATATATATTTTTACATTTATTGAAAATAAATATTATAAAATATTTGGTCAAGGATTCTCCGCGATCTACAATTTTTTTTTTTTTTTTATTTTTCCACCAGCAATCAGAACTTACAAATCAAATTACAAAGCAGTAACAAATTCTATGAGCCAATTTTATTACATTTGATGAACAAGAAGGGAACAGGTAAATTTTACAGAATTCCTCCAATGAGGCATAACTGTATACCATCTATACTAAGTCTATATATAAGGAGACTTGAAGGTCTTGAGGCCACTTTGTTTTCAATCTTCTATCTTCGAGTATCTGGTTGAGAGAGTGCAGCGAATCATTTGGGTGGGACTCCAGTTTTTGTAGGTAACCCAGAGATGTTTTGTGAATGACATCCTTTATGTAGGGAATGTTTAAGTCGTTATGAAGTGTCCTGTTAGAGACGTACCAAGGGGCGTTTGTTATTATTCTCAAAAATTTGGACTGAAATATCTGGCAATATTTAAATTGTATTCAGAGGAACAACCCCATATCTCTATTCCGTAGGTCCAGATTGGTATGATAATAGCTTTGTAAATCAGGATCTTATTTTCCAATGATGTTAAGGACTTTCTGCCTATGAGCCAGTACATTTTTCTTGTTTTTAAGTCCATTTCTTTCCTTTTTATAACAATGTGGTCCTTCCACGTAAGTTTTGAATCTAGGTGTATTCCTACAATTTTACAATAATAATTTATTTTTAACTCATATATATTGTTTTAACAATTACGATATTCAATACAAGGGAAATTTAATGAAAAAACACGAGTTTTTAATATTTTCACTTTTAATGGAATAAAAGAGACCAAACTAGACTAGCCTTGACGAGACGAGACCGAGACGATACTTTCTTTTTGACAATTTACGAAACCGAGACGATATTTTTCTCAAATCTCGTCTCGTCTCGTCTCGTGCGAAGCCCTAATTTTGACAGAGAAATTTTTCTCAACCCCATATTATATACCAGGGGTGGCCACTAACCTTAACTTTGGGAGCCGCAAATTTATAAAACTGTTTCAAAGCGAGCCACATTGTTTGCAGATTAATTAATGGTTTATTAAAAAAGACATATTTTATTTGATAAAATATAAATAAAGTAACATTTATTTTTTGCTCTACTTACCTACTTATAACATTAGTGTTCAATTACAAATAATTACAAATTGCAAATTAATTTAATTTTTGTATAATTTTTTAAATTTAATTAATATACTTTTTAAAATCAGTATTATTCAAGAGGGTTCAAGAGCCGCACGAGATTAACTGAAGAGCCGCATGCGGCTCGCGAGCCACGTTTTGGCCACCTCTGTTTTTTTTTTAAATATTTTATTAAACCAATTATTTTACATTCATTAATGTATACATTGTATTTGGGTTCGACTTCGGAGATTACTTCTCCATCATCGACTGTCCTTGATCATCTTTTTAGTCCTTTTTTTTAATAAGTGGAAAAAACTAATTAAATAAAAAAAAACCTCTTTTCCGATAATTATCATTTTCCAATATTCCGTCCCCAATCCAATCCGATCAATTAATTTTTTTTATAAATTTTATTAAACCAATTATTTTACATTCATTAATGTATACATTGTATTTTAGCTTCGACTTCGGAGATTACTTCTCCACCATCGACTGTTCTTGATCATCTTTTTAGTCCTTGTTTTTAATAAGTGGAAAAAACTAATTAAATCAAAAAACCTCTTTTCCGATAATTATTTCAATTCCATTATTCTTCTCCCCGCCTTCGTCGATCCGCCACCTCTGTTATATACCTATAGATAAGGGTATAAAATATTTTATTTTACAAGCAAATAAAAAATAAATTTATAATAAAGCGAATCTTTATAAACATATACCTATTTTGTAATTTTACCATTTATTAAAAAAAAACTAGATAATTACAATTATTTAATCTATATAATAATGCAATGGATCTTCTTGTTTCTTATTAAATAAACATGAGATAATCATCTTCAGTATTATTTAAATTTGATCTGTAATTTGATTTTATAATCGACAATGTTGAGAACGTTGCTACACATAAATAAATATACAGGGTGGTCCCGAATTCATGGTACAAACGTTAATGGTAGGTACAGGACATTGTAACAATGAGTTATTGTATAGGAATGTATAGTCGCAAGTGACGCGGTGAGGCGTAAACAGGGGAAATAACGACTATACATTATACATACATTATACACTATATTACTATTACACTATACATACATATACATATTACATATACTTATTACACTATACACTCCTATACAATAACTCATTGTTACAATGTCCTGTACCTACCATTAAAGTTTGTACCATGAATTCGGGACCACCCTGTATATTTAATAAAAAATTGGCAATTTAATAAATTATTGCAAATTCAATGACAAAAATACATCGAATTCACTAAACATAAATTTTTGGCCAATGCGCATTATAATTTTTTCATTGTCATTGTTGCCCTATGTTTCGCGACCCCAAAATTCAGTTATGCGACCCAAAATGGGGTCGCGACCCATAGTTTAAGAAGCACTGGCCTAAAGAAACCAACTAACGCTTCCAGTCTATCTCTTGGAAAGACTTCTCAAGCAAACTGTTTCAGAATTAAATGTTGAACATTTTAATATCCCATTAAAAATATTTAATCTAGATGATTTCAGGGGACAGTTCTCTTTTGATTTAGGTATAATGTTATATGCAATAGAAAAGAAGAAATGAGAACCTCCATTCTGGCCCTAAATTTCTAGCATACTTTACCAGTCAACAAAAGTATATGAAATCAAAAAAAAAGTTTGTTAAATATTTATATACAGTAGAACCTCGATAGTCTCGTTTAAATTTATTCTCTGTTCTGATAAAACCTTCAGAATGTCATTCTACAACCTTACCTCGAAAGTTTCAACATCAAATAGAATCTTCTTCTCTCTTGTATGGAATGCTTGTTGTGTGGATGTGTCGTTGTTCACCGAGAGGGGGACAAGGGGACAAGTGGCTTCCCACTTGTCGGCATCCATTGGCGGTGACGTAGCACGGTGGGGGCGTGGTTTCTCTCTGGAGGCGTGGGTGGATGCCCATTGACCAATCGGATTCCGTTTCCTGCTCCCCCTCTCCCTCCCTCTCTTTATCGTAGATAGATTGTTATCTCTGCACGCCCACTCACTTGCTTCCCCCACTACTCTGCACATGTTACTAAAGATGGCTGGCTGGGTGCTGGCGCCATCCACACATCCTAATCCAAACCTAAAACAAAATTCCATTTAATTAGAGTTAGAAAGTATGTAAATACTAAACACAAGTGAAGAACCCTAAAAGCCGAGGGGTGAACCGCGATTGGAATTAGGTGTACACCGTCTTTGGAATTATTTGGAAGTACTTTGGAATTCATTAGATAATCTATTGTCATCTACTTGGAAATGAAAGTGGAAGTGGAAGTAGGTGTACACGATTTTAGGTCGCGGTTCACCCCTCTTTAAAAGCCAAACATATACTCAACTAACAAAGAAGCTTTATCATTTTAGGTACCGTATTACAGTGACAACTTTGCCACTTTTATTTTCTGTCAATTATTGCATCAATACCATCACATACCATTAGTCTTGATCTCTAGTTTTACAATATGTATAGGTAATTATGACAATTCAAGTAAGCATTTCGTCGCCTTAGAGTGTAAACCTGCTAGATCCATTTTTTGTCATATATTACGTATTAATACCGTTCGAAAGAAAAACAGATGAGCATCGTCCAAGTAAAACTGCTACTTAAAATTACGATAGTAAATGTGAAAAATACTTTCTTTCCATAACAACAATATTACATTTTGTTTGTTTTATCTCTGCTCTGTAAAATTTTCTTGTTGTGAGTTAGTAGGTTTACACTCTAAGGCGACGGTTTGTTATGTGATCAGCTTACTATTATTACAATATCTGAACCTATACAATCGGGGAAGAAAATAAGACAGAATATTTCTAATCAAAAAGACTGATGATAAAAGTTAAACCTTCGAAACTATTGTTTCTAGCAAATAAATAATATATATTCGTATTTATATTACTAACAGAGTAAAGGTCAATTCGTTTATCGATATGACTTCTAGAGGTTGAAACTCATTTCTCCCGTCCGTCTTTTCGGCTACATATAACCTTCAGTCTTTCAAGAACCCAGCACCCACCCAATCCCTGAAATCTCTTCTTCGTTTCACGATACAAAAGAGTCCATCGCGGACTACACAGGTTGTAGGTACCTACCTTTTTGATGCAATTTCTTCTTGTATCAATACAATCATTACGAAAATAAGCAGAAGACAACCTTATTGATTTCTCTTCTTTTTCTGATTGAAGAAATAAAAGTGACAAAAGCCGAAAGTGCACTTTCTAAAATTCTATATATTTCAAAATGTTAAAACTGCTACTTAAAATTACGATCGTAAGTTGTAGAAAAAAATGTGAAAATTCGTTACTTTCCTAAACAACAATATAAATTTTGTGAAGTTTTTGTCTGCCCTGTAAAATATCCTTGTTGTGAGTTAGCAAATTTTTTACACTCTAAGGCGACGATTTATATGTTAAAATATCTAAAAAAAAGCGTTGGCCAAAGTTCCCTGGGAAACTGGGCAAAACTGTGTTAAAAACAAGTGGAGACTAACAAAAAACATCAGGAAAATCATAGTTTATTATGTGAGCTGGGGGAATACCTTCTAAAAAGTCTTTCAAATTACTAAAGTGCTCTTTCAGCTTATTTACTCCAACGCTAATCTAACTCTAGCTAGCACTAAAAATATTTTAGCACCCACGCGTAGTAACTCGTTTTTTATGGCGGACGATACCAGTTCTCCCCAAAAGTAAGTTGTTTTTGAATTTTGGAACCTCTCTCCACACAGAATTCAAGAAAACTCACGATATGAGCCGCATTCCCCGGACTGCACAAACACGGATTTCTTCCTGCTCATCATTTGGTTACTGTAGTCTGGGGCCTTGGTTTCTTTGAATGGACACACTTGACTTTAATTTTCATTGGGGCTACGAGGGATTATACCTTTCAGCTGCTTTTCCACTATAGCCATTTCCTATTAACCACTGCAGCAAGTTCCAGCATAATATCATCATAATTTTGATTCCTGCGGCCTCCCACCTAATTCCTAAAGCGTTTTTGTATCTTAACGCCCTGTATATATTAAATCATATTTAAAAAACTTGGGAGAATATCTCAAATAAATGAATTTTTAAGAAATTCTTGATTGGCTAAGTTGACCTATTTTCATATTTTCAAATTAAAAAAATACAAATATATATAGTATTTGCCCACTGTACCCCCCACCCCCACCCCGCTTGACCCCACCCCCGAAACCTCGCCCTACCCCCGGATCCCCCACCACTGCACCCCACCTCCTGCACCTGTTTTGATTCAAACATATGATTCATTTTTATTCATCCAATTCTTAATAAATAAAACCTATCAAAATGTGTTGTTTTTTCAGAAAATTGAGACCTGCTTATGCGAAATATATTTTTAAATTTTTGATTATTTTTTATTCTATTAAATAAATAAAATTCTTTATAAAACGTTTATTAATATTTCTAACGTTTAGGTTGAACAAAATATGTTAAAGACCACATTCACAATACTTCTTAAAGGCCTTTGAGAATAAGGGATTTACCCGACCCATTGTCTGCCTGAGCACAAAAGGAAAAGGGAAAACTTTTTTTAAAACCATAAGAATGGGATTTGTCTACCTGAGGAAAAAACCCATCAAAATCAATTTTGTCGAAGATGAGACCGTGACAGATCGAATTGTCACCCCAAAAACCCCCTAACTCGTGAATTTCATCAAAATCGGTAGAGTCGTTTTCAAAATAGAACAAATATATAAATATATATATAAATAAATATACAATTTTTGCTCGTTTAATAAGAGTAGATATGTTAACCAGCTGCGAAGCCTGCCTTTGGCCGGCATGTTTCTGGCTATAAAGGGCAATTTCCTAATTTTAATTAATTTTATTTGTCATGAACTATTAGTGGGTTTTAAAATTAAAAAAAAACATGTTTGCGTCGTCGCGAAAGCTTATTATAATAAGTAGGTATAGATATAGATATTTATTTTAAAAAATAAAGATGGCCCGAATTCAAAAGCATGCACAGGGATCTTCAAAGACTAGTTACGCCACTGATCATTGTTGCCCGATTTTTCCTGACCCCAGAATTCAGTTACACGACCCAAAATGTGGTCGCGATTTAAGAAGCCCTGCTCGAATTTATCAATTACCTAATATCAAAATATTTGTAGATTTTGAGTTATTTTCAGAATGAACAAAAAGGGTGGTTCTAGTTGTCGGGTCATATGACCCGTTCACCAACCACTCAGTGCTTAGACAGACACCCTCCCAAATTATACGTCATATAAAATGAATAATCATCAGCTAGAATAATTTAATAATAGTAGGTATTGGACATAATTGAGCCTAATAATTATATAATAATATATAGATATATATATACATCCGTGTAAATTTCGACAGCTGTTAAAAAAAGCAAGAGGGGGAAGGATCTTCTTTCCTTAAATTATAAGGGCGTCTAATTTCTAAATAGAAGCCTGCCTGCCTGGCTATTCTTTCTTTATCTTATATCATATATATGTATATGTATAACATAATTGTGTGGTTGGAAAATCATTACCGTTGCCGGCTAATGCCTTTTTAATTAGGCCAACTATTATTATTAAATAAAGTCATAATATTTTATTATATTATTTATATAAAGCAAGATAAAAATTAAACCTTTAGATGTAAGTAATAATAGGGATTGTGAATTAGTTTTGTTAGTATAGGTAAGTTTCAGCGAACGTTTCTCATTATTATACATTCTCCCCGAGAGGTGAATCGCGACCTAATATGCTGTACACCTACTTCCACTTGTACTTCCAAAAATTTCCAAGTACTTCCAAATATTTCCAAGCACTTCAAAATATTCCCAAGTACTTTCAAATATTTCCATGTACCTACTTTCAAATATTTCCAAGTACTTCCAAAATACTTCCAAAGAGGTGTACACCTACTTACAATCGCGGATCACCCCTCGATTCTCCCTTAGGGCCAGTTTCAAAAAAAAAAAACTAATCCTCGGCTTACTCAACTCCAGGTTGAGAGTGAGCCTGGAGTTCCAAACAATATGAATTTCATAAAACAAAATAGTGTCGAGTTAGCTCACCCCGAGTCAAGGGTAGGAAAATAGGTTGGCAATGGCGAAATTCCCTAGATTTTAGTTATTTAAAAAAAAAAATTATGTTTAAATTTTTGTTTGTTTTGACATTCGTCTTGTATTCTTTTATTATTTAAAAACAATCAATTTTTTTTTCTATTTAATCATATAAAAATAAAGTGGTAAAAAAGTAAGTATTTAGATACAACAAAACTGAGACAAATCATGTAATTTTAAAAATTTGAAATGTATTGAATAAGTGAATATTAAATTTTAGATAGAATATGGACCAATCTTCAATTAAGAGTAAAAGAACTCCCAATTTCACAATAGAAGAGGAGAAACCTCTTGTTTTTCTCGTTAATAAATATAAAGATGTTTGTTGGAATCTAAGCGTTCAGATTCTGATGCTAATTTAAAGAATAAAAAAATATGGGATGATTTGGCATCAGAATTTAATGCTGACTCCAATCGTTTCCGATCTAATTTTATTCTACGAAATAAATATAAAAATTTAACTATTTTATTAGAAATATCTGCTTTCTTCGATTTTAGTTAGAATTTTTTTTTAATTTAATTTATTAGATATTTACTTTTAAAAAATCTACCTATACCTATATAATGAATTCTTTTGTTTTATTCTAATTCCGTGTTAACATAAATTAAAATTCTGGTTGGATTGGCAACTAAGTAATTGCGGATTTTTTTTAGAAAATCAAAGACAATTTTTTCATGGAACTAAATAACTTTATTCTGTAATGTATTGCCCATTTTGATCAATGACCTTTTGCCATCTTTCAGGCAGCATCATAATCCCACGTTCATAAAACTTCTGGTTTTTATTAGCAAAAAACTGAATCAGGTACGATTTGACATCATCATCATTATTGAAATTTTTACCATTCAAGGAGTTTTGTAAAGATCGAAATAAAAAGTAATCAGATGGTGCAAGGTCAGGATTATATGGTGGATGTGTCAAAACATCCCAACCAAGCTCCAATAATTTTTGCCGAGTGACCAAAGATGTGTGTGGCCTTGCATTGTCATGATGGAATACAACACCTTTTCTATTTGTCAATTCGGCCCGCTTTTCTTCAACTGCATTGTTTAATTTCGTTAGTTGTTCAATGTAGACAACAGAATTGATCGTTCGGTTGGTTGGTAAGAGTTCAAAGTAGACAATTCCTTTGTAATCCCACCAAACTGTTAACAAAACCTTCTTTTGATGAATACCAGCTTCTGATGTTGTTTGAGCTGGTTCACCTGGCCTGCTCCACGATCTTTTCCGCTTGATATTGTTGTAAACAACCCATTTTTCATCGCCAGTTATCAGTCGTTTTAAAAATGGATCATTTTCATTACGCTTCTTTAGCAAATCGCAGATGTTAGTGCGTTGCGTTAAATGCGTTTCTTTCAGTTCGTGAGGAACCCATGTATCGAGTTTTTGAACATAGCCAAGTTGTTTTAAGTGATTTTCAATGCATGTATGTGATACATGAAGCTTCTCTGCAATCTCACGTGTTGTACTGTGACGATCCGAATCGATTATTGCTTTGATTAGGTCGTCATCAACTTCAACTGGACGACCAGAGCGTTTTTCATCTTTGAGTGAAAAATCACCAGAACGAAATTTGGCAAACCAATTTTGACACTGCCGTTCTTTAAAGGCTTCGTCGCCATAAACAGCACATAACTTTTTGTGAGCTTGCGATGCGTTTTTCCCTTTGCGGAAATAAAAAAGCAAAATATGACGAAAATGTTCCTTTTGATTTTCCATTTTTCAACGAACGCCAAACGAAAACTACGCAACCGATCAAAAAACTTTTTTTACTGATTGACAGCTGAATTGCCAACTATCAAATAACAAAATGTGTTTTACATTTGGACTACGCCAGCAAACCTAAAAATTCAACTGAAGCCATCTATGAGTGTAATCCGCAATTACTTAGTTGCCAACCTTATATATACATTTATATAGGTATATTTGGCTATATTTAATATTATATAAAAATAATAATAATAATATTATAAAAATAAATAATATAACGATTTGTTTTGAATTCTTTTGATTTGAAACTCTAACCTATTAGTAAAATGTTTTTCTAATGTAAATAAACACAGGGTTATCCCCAGGATAAAGGTTAACCCATCAAGTTCGAGGAGTTAAAGATAGAGGGGTTAAGTCTGCGATCACCCTATGTTTTTTTTTATGAAACATATTTCGAGAGCTAACCCCAGGGTCTTCCCTAGCATAGGGTCATCTTAGTTTTATGAAACTGGCCCTTAATTACACTACACAGAAATGGCAATTGGAACGACACAATACCGACATATATACCACCAAAATGGACAATACCTATCAGGAAGCTGCAGTTCCTCGATAAACAATCTTAATTTTATAAAATTTCTTATAAACATGACTTTTATTTTAAAAATATATATCTCTTATAATTTTTATACTTTATATATTTTTATATTTTTTTCTAAATTATAGGTAGGTAGGTACTTACCTAGTACCTACCTATAAAAAGACACCAATCTGTCTAATAATAAATAAATAAATTCAGGATTGGTATTTTAGAGTGTTATAAGAAACAGACGTATTTTTAAAAACATTTTGAAACATATAGAATATTAGAAAGTGCACTTTCTTACAGCTTGTGTCACTTTTATTTCTTCAATCAGAAAAAGAAGAGAAATCAAAATAAGGTTGTCTTCTGCTTTTTTTTGAAATGATTATATTGACACGATTTTCAAAAAAATGCCTATAACTCGAAAACTATGAGACTTTTTATGTTCAGTACCGTCGTAAATTGCCCTATCCCCTGTTCACGATTTATCGTTGTGATACGGGACACGCTGTATAATATATAATAACATATCAGAAAATCCAACAAATTTAAGAGGATTATCGACGAAACTTCGTTGAATTGACATGGAATGGCCAATATGTATATGTTATATTTGAGAAATTGCACCAAAAAAGTATGTACAACCTTTGTAGTCCGCGATGGACCCTTTTGTCTCGTGAAACGAAAAAGAGATTTAAAGGATTGGGATGCGGGGTTCTTGAAAGACTGAAGGTTATAATATGTAGCCGGAAACACGGACGGGAGAAGTGAGTTTCAGCCTCTGGAAGTCATAGAGATAAACGAATTGACCTTTGTTTTGTTAGTAATATAAATATGAATATATATTATTTATTTGTTAGAAACTATAGTTTCGAAGGATCAACTTTTATTATCAGTGTTTTTAATTAGAAATATTCTGTCTTATTTGCCATGGACTGTCAAATACCCGATTAGATAGGTTCAGATTTTGTAATAGCAAGCTGATCACGTAACAAACTATTTGTTCCGTTACCAGCTTGTTATTACAATAAAACAAATTTATCTAAACCTATCTAATCGAGTATTCAATCTTACATCATCTAAAAAGTATTGTGTTAACTGAAAATGGGTTCGACTGGGCCCTAAGCATGAATCTATTAATTATTATACATTTTTTTTAAATTTGAGATGATTTTCCTTTCCTCTTTGGATAATGTAAGATTGAAAAGAAGAAGAAATAAATTGACACGTTCTGATGTGGCCATCCACTTGACTTTACCATACACTTCTGGTTGAGTTTGGTACAAGGGCCTAGAATTTAATTTTTTGACCCTACAACCCCCCCCCCCCATTTCGGGCGGTTAGTTTTTGCATTTTTAGTTTGCTGGTTGCCCACTGATTATTTATACAAAATTTAGTGTGGCCTAGATTTTTATTTGTTGACTCCCCCTAATTTTGGCGCCAAAAAAAATATTTTCGTTATTATTGGTTCATTTTATATTTCATTTTCTTGTTAGTTTGAAAATATTATAATTTTAAATTTTAACACCCCAAACCCTCTTAATTTTTGGGTCGACATGCACCAAAATCTAATTAGCTCTTAATCTCAATGCTCCAAAACTACGTGTGAAATTTGGTTTTGAAATTCACACTAGTTTTTGAGCTAGTTCGTCCACAAAATTTGATAACGCACAGACTAACAATAATAAATAATTTTTCCGATGTTGACTTATTAGAGCTTTTTTATAGACCGAAATTCCATGGTTTCGTTCAATTTTTTTAAATCAAAATAGTTTAAGCAGTTTTTGAGATATTTCGAAAAAAAAGAAGCAAAAAAACACTTTTTTTCTTGCACGATTACAATACTTGACCATACCCTATAGGGTAAAGTAAAAATTGTATATGAAGAATTTGAACAATCAAGGAAATTTTGAGTTTAAACAAATTATATATCCCTAGTAACACAAAATTTCAAACTATCAAACAACTTTCTAGAGCAGTGTTTCCCAAACTTTTTTAGGCCATGCTCCACTTTAACATTTCTAAAATCATCATGTCCCCCCATATAAAAATTTTAGTTAAAAAAAAATTTATTTTTGTTCTTTTTAGTAATATGAATGATAATTTTGAAAGCGATTTCTTACAACTGTTGTCAAAACAAAGAAACGAACTTTTAATAAATAAAAATAATATATTTTTAAAACTTAATTTAATGTGATTTGTGGACTTGTTGCTTTTTACACATCGATTTTATATCTGGCTCAATCTTAGTTAGCTTAGTTTTTAAGGAATTTGGTGTTGGTACTTGGTGAAACATTTTTAAAAATTATTGGATAAAAAATACTTGGTAGGTTTCACATTAAGAATTAATGTGAAACCTACCAAGTATTTTTATCCAATAATCTTAGTTAGCTTGTCTCAAATATTTTTATTAAATCAAACCACGTAATAGAACCGAATATGTGCAAAGGACTCCGCTTCGGTTAATATATATTCAGTTCAAAATATGCAAGGGCGGATCCAGGAATTTTTTTATGGGGGGGGGGGGTATATAAGGTGTCCGATGTATATAAGATCTACTTTTTATCTTGAAAGTGTGTCGCGATCGAATTGTCCAAGCGCGGTGGGGGGGGGGGGGGTCAGAGACGCCGCCCCTCACACACACGCACATACATAGAACTTTATTTTCAATTTTAAAATTTTTAAAAAAATAAAATGTTTTTTTTTTACAAATTTCATATCTCATATTTTCAAATTGCCCCCCCCCCCCCCCTCCAACCAGCAAATTGCCCCCCTGTGGGGCGTACGCCCCACTTTGGGAAACACTGTTCTAGAGCCTATATAAATTCTTGAGCTCGATATAGACTCTATTTATATACCATAGTTAGTATATAGTTTGAATCTTTGTGCTACTATGGATATACGCCCCACTTTGGGAAACACTGTTCTAGAGCCTATATAAATTCTTGAGCTCGATATAGACTCTATTTATATACCATAGTTAGTATATAGTTTGAATCTTTGTGCTACTATGGATATTTCTATTTCTATTGGTTATATGCCTATGGCTATTCATGTGTTTATTTACATCAAGCAAAGGACAACTTCATTGATTTCTCTTCATGAATCAACAACTTTGCTACTCTCGGCAAAACAAAATCTTACTTATTAATTAAAAAAATAGTTTCAGGCGTTTTTGAGAAGCAAAAACCCACTTTTTTCATGCAGGATTACAATACTTGACCATACATTCCCTGGATGGTAAATTAAAAAGGTATGTTTGGTTGTTAAAAAGTGTAGATGGTGCTAGCAAATTGAGCTCTCGAAATATTCGTTTTCAAAATTACCGCCGTGTCAAATGGAAAAATAGATGGTGCTGTGTACCTCGATTTTTTGAGGCACTATGTGCTATCTTCTATCTATTTCCTTTCTTTTTTCTTCTAAGCTAATCACCAATTTATCTTAAATTCACTTCTTATTTTGATGTCGTTAGGAATGGTCCTAGCTCTTTTGATAGCCCCTCGCAAAGTGGAAAATTGTTGAATTTTACCATGAAATCGCCTCTTGTTTCTCTCCCGATCAGATGACCAGAATAAGGAAAATCATCTCTTAACCTCAAATTTGCACATATGTTTGTGATAACCTTGAAGCAACAAAAACCCCCTTTTAATTTGAACCTACGCAGAGAGCGTTAATATGAATTATTGAGAGTGCTCAAAATTCATGTTAATAGCAGATAGATCGCAAGCATATATTTATTTGTTTTTTCATCAATTGAGATTGATCTTGAGTTTTTTCTATTTGTTTATTTGATTTACAACCAAATAGAAAATAGATTAAATTGTGTTGCACGCTTCGATCATCTGGCTATATATGTTTAACAATTTGTGCTAAAAACGCGATTGGCGTTAATTAATTAATTTTTATTCATCTAGCTATATATGTTTAGCAATTTGTGCTAAAAACGCAATTGGCGTTAATTAATTAATTTTTAATAAAATTGACCGGAAGCATACGTCCATTTTCTTCATCTTAAGTTGAATTAATTATATTATTACTTTAATTTGTATATAATTTATTTATATATAAACTTTGCTTATATTTTTGTGCATATTTGTATTTTTGAAATTAGCTGAACTTTTAACTTCTTTATCTTTATTTATATAGTTTTAAGTTATTCATAACATCACTTATTTGTATTCAATTTCAAAATTCATATTTTATAATCCAAAAATTTATATTAAATTCCATTTAAAACTACTTACAGTCCATTTTTTTATCGATAATTAATTTTTTATTTTATTAATATTTAAATTAATATTCCAAGCTGCTTTGAGCGGCACCAGTAGATGTTAAATTTTGTAACAAGGAACAAACAATACATAGGGTTATGACAACAAAAAGATTCTCATTGTTCCTTTGATGAATACGTATTTCAATGCTGTAAGATTACAAGATCTGTGTTGCTTGTTTCAAAAGATAACACGATCGGAAAACCTCAGACCTAATAGATAGATTATGTTTCATATAAATTGTGACATGTCACACCATGTATAAGTAATTATATTGAAACTATAAAGCTACTCATCATAATAAAATGCTTTGTTTTCATTGTATTATACGATAATGTTCATACGCTATATAATAATTTATTATCTTATCTTATTATATTAAATTAGCAATTATTGTTGTCTACCTATATATTTTTATAGAATCGCTTTCCCGAAAACATTTTGAAAGATTTCGATGAACATCACGAGTTGGGAGATTTTTGGGTCGACAATTCGATCTGTCACAGTTTCATCTTCAGGTAATTCGATAGGTATAATTTTTTCTTAATTAAAGTAATTATTCACTGGTGGGTGTGTCAATAAAAATTTATTATTAATTTTTTTTCAATTTCCTTGTACCTATTAATTAATTTATTTTTTTAATTTTAAAGCCCACTATTAGTTCATTTCAAATATTATTATACAATATGATATAAAATATACTCGATAAAGAAATGGAATAGGAGAGGAGTACCAATCGATTTGATTGGGGAATAATGGAATTTAAATAATTATCGGAAAAGAGGTTTTTTATTTAATTAGTTTTTTCCTCTTATTAAAAACAAGGACTAAAAGATGAATCAAGGACACTCGATGGTGGAGAAGTAATCTCCGGAATCGAAGCTCAAATACAATGTATGCATTAATTCATGTAAAATAATTGGTTTAATAAAATTTATAAAAAAAAAAAAAAAATACTCGATAAAGGATGGAATGGGGATGGGTGAAAAAGGGAAGAACAATATGTATTAATAATTATCGGAAAAGAGGTTTTTTTATTTAATTAGTTTTTTCCTCTTATTAAAAACAAGGACTAAAAGATAATCAAGGACACTCGATCGTGGAGAAGTAATCTCCGGAGTCGAAGCTAAAATACAATGTATACATTAATTAATGTAAAATAATTGGTTTAATACTCGATAAAGAATTGAGAGATGGATTTGGGAGAGGAAATGAAATATGGAATTCTGAATAATTATCGGAAAAGAGGTTTTTTATTTAATTAGTTTTTTTCTCTTATTAAAAACAAGGACTACAAAGATGATCAAGGACAGTCGATGGTGGAGAAATAATCTCCGGAGTCGAAGCTAAATACAATGGATACATTAATTAATGTAAAATAATTGGTTTAATACTCGATAAAGAATTGAGAGATGGATTTGGGAGAGAAAATTGAAATATGGAATTCTGAATAATTATCGGAAAAGAGGTTTTTTTATTTAATTAGTTTTTTCTCTTATTAAAAACAAGGACTACAAAGATGATCAAGGACAGTCGATGGTGGAGAAGTAATCTCCGGAGTCGAAGCTAAAATACAATGTATACATTAATTAATGTAAAATAATTGGTTTAATACTCGATAAAGAATTGAGAGATGGATTTGGGAGAGGAAATGAAATATGGAATTCTGAATAATTATCGGAAAAGAGGTTTTTTATTTAATTAGTTTTTTCTCTTATTAAAAACAAGGACTACAAAGATGATCAAGGACAGTCGATGGTGGAGAAATAATCTCCGGAGTCGAAGCTAAAATACAATGTATACATTAATTAATGTAAAATAATTGGTTTAATACTCGATAAAGAATTGAGAGATGGATTTGGGAGAGGAAATGAAATATGGAATTCTGAATAATTATCGGAAAAGAGGTTTTTTATTTAATTAGTTTTTTCTCTTATTAAAAACAAGGACTACAAAGATGATCAAGGACAGTCGATGGTGGAGAAATAATCTCCGGAGTCGAAGCTAAAATACAATGTATACATTAATTAATGTAAAATAATTGGTTTATACTCGATAAAAGGTGGGATTGGGAGAGATGATTATATTTGAATTGAAATAATTATCGGAAAAGAGGTTTTTTCTTTAATTAGTTTTTTCCTCTTATTAAAAACAAGGACTATAAGATGATCAAGGACACCCTATGGTGGAGAAGTAATCTCCGGAATCGAAGCTCAAAAACAATGTGTGCATAAATTCATGTAAAATAATTGGTTTAATACTCGACAAAAAATTAAAAACACGGACTAAAAACATTATCGCAAGCCCGAGAAGATCAAGAACAGTCGATGTGGGGACGTAATCTCCGAAGTCGAAGCTCAAATAAAATGTATACGTTAATCCGTGTTAAATAATTGGTTCAATAAAATTTATTATTATTATTAATATAATTACTCGATAAAAAAACATTCTGGGCATCTGGAAGGTCATGCCTCATACTGCTAGGAGTTTATCGCCTAACTCGGAGGGCTAGCAACCCCCTCGAAATGTTTGCAAGCTATAAAGTACGCAACACTTTTGGTATGCAAGTCCGACTGTAGATATAGGTAGGCCTGCTGAAAAAAGGAAACCCTATCGCACACTACATAGCTAACCCTATCCCCACCTCATATAAGTTATGGGATCCTTTGGTATGAAGCCCGACTGTATTAATTATAAGAGTTATTTTCTATTGAACATCAAACTCATTGCTGAATCGATACAAAAGCAGCCCAAGAATATAATGAAAAATTTTCTTCCTTTTTAACCGACTTCAAAAAAGGAGGAGGTTCTCTATTCAACTGAATTTTTTTTTTGTGCCTATGTTACCTCATATCTCCGCCAATTGTCGACCGATTTTGAAAATTTTTTTTGCATTGGGTCCAGTATAGCTTCCGATTGGTCCCATTTTTTTCTCGATTTTTTTCCATAGGTATTAGACCTTTTTTATTAGGTTTGTTTAGACCTAACCTCTTTGTTTATGAACCGATTTCGATGGTTCTTTTTTTATCCGAAAGGGGGTGTCTTAGGGATGGTGTCATATTAATTTGGTCAAGTTCTGATTATATATGATCACTATTAATAACATCACTAAAAAGAGAAAATAAAAATAATTTTTAAGAAAATATAAAATTGACTTCAAAAAATTAAATGCAACAAATAAAATACACTAAAAGGTATAAAATAATTATTATCTTATTTAGTTACAACTAAACGACGAAATATTAACATGAAATTACTTTTTGAAGTCGGTGCCAAACTAACTATACCTTATAAGCGAGCGTACCCGCCAAACGTACTAAGTAAGATCCGTCGAGTGCGATCGCATAAAAGGTATAGTGTTTGGCACCAACTTCAAAAAGTAATTTCATGTTAATATTTCGTCGTTTAGTTGTAACTAAATAAGATAATAATTATTTTATACCTTTTAGTGTATTTTATTTGTTGCATTTAATTTTTTGAAGTCGGTTTTTATTTTTTTCTTAAAAATTATTTTTATAAAAAACTAAACGATTCAGGATTTCAAATTATCAACGAAGGAACCACCATGTATATTAAAATTATTTTTAATTGCAATTAAGTTCCAAACTAGGTGGAGGATGTAGAATCAAAACGTAGTCAAAAAATAATTTAAATTTAATTTAATTTTGGCTCCAAATAAAATTCTCGTCATTAACCATTAGCCATTTTACGATACTATATTAATTAATTAGTAGCCTTTTTAATTGAATTTAATATTAAAGATAATATTAATACTTATATTGTTTTTAACTATAGTAAAAAAATCCGCCAATTTAAACAGGTAGGTAATAATCAACTCTAATTATTATGAATTGGTTTTAAAAGAACACACATTGTGACTGATAAATTGACACTGTGTGCGTGGTGTGAATAAATGCCTAGACACGCATATCTAACTAACTAGAATAGATAGTATAAAACCGAGAGCCACCCAGAATCCATCCAAATTTCCTTCGGATTATTAATTAAAGCCATTAGTTCCTGTCGAGGGCCCTCAGATTAGCTTCCCGTATTCCCGTGGGCAGCTGTCTGTCTGTCCTTCCTCCATCTTATCTGGGTGCCCTAAGGGCTAAACTGAACTGAATATATATACTATAGTATATATTCCACACAAAACTAGTAAAAGTTGATTTTAATTTTCAACGGATTACTGTCAGAAAGGATTGAGAAAAATCATTTTTCATTTAGTAAAGTAAAACGAGAGAGATTACAATCTTAAATTTTTCCTCTTATCTTTCTTTTTCTTTTTCCTATTTAACGAATAAATAATTATTCTTAATTTCTTTTTTGTTTTTAACTAGACACTCACACACACACACACACATGCAGAATCATTAATTATGATTAATTTATCATTCATTTTTTTATTAATTAAAAAAAGAAGCAACAAATAAATAAATAATTTGCATATGCTGAGTGAATTTTTAATATAATTCGTATAAGAGTTACTTAATTTCAAAAAAATGTATACATGAAATTTTTTTTTTTTTTTTTTTTAATGCAATCGAATGCAAGAAGGGGTGCACCAGTAAAGATGCAGCTCCTATGGATCTCGAAAGACCCTTGCATTACCGAAGAGAAGGGAAAGTTGATTAAGTGAGAGGGTGTAGACGTAGGTGTCTATGCACCCCGGTTTTGAAGGTTTGAAGATTATAGGCGCTGGGAAAGATGGAGGCTGGGAGAGAGTTCCAGTTCCTTGAAGTCATGGGGATATATGTATTGGCGAATGAAGTGGTCCGGCACTTTTCTAATTTGACCGCGAAAGAGTGTTGGGAGTCGGCAAAACGCGTGCTACGTGCAAAGCATGCTTTGGGGGAATTATTGATTTTATCTCATCAGAGCACCTGCCGTGATAGTATCTATAGAAAAGGGAAAGGGCAGAGACATTTCTTCGATGAGCCAGCGAGTCGAGGGCGTCGGTGAGGGTGGAATCGTTAATTAGCCTGACGGCTCGTTTCTGAATTGCATCTAGGGTAGCAAGAGAATATTTAGAGGCTCCTCTCCATAGATGAGAGCCGTATTCGAGACAGGGGCGGATTTGGGCCTTGTAGATGGTGAGAAGTTGTGGGGGTTTTTAACAACGCTTGGACCTGAATAAGAAGCCAATCTTCGTTGCTGCAGATTTCGCCACAGAGGAGATGTGTTCATTCCAAGACAGGTCAGATGCGACAGAGACTCCCAACATGAATAGGCTGTCACACATTTTCAGTGTATTCGAATCGAAGTGAATATCAGGAAATCTTCATTTTCGCGCCTAGAAATTAGACAACATTGAGTCTTGTTTGTATTAAAGTTAACTAAATTTTGAGAGCCCCATTTATTCAATTTGACTAGGTTGAGAGTAATTGAGGAGGCAACATTGATTCGATTATTCGGGAGTGAGGGTTTGCCGTGCAGAGTATATAAATAATGTATATGTTGCAGTAAAAACCCGTTTTTAGTAAGAACGGGTTCTAACTAGTTAAAACCCATTTCACTTTTTGGCAACTAGAGTTTACTGACTGAGTTTAAGACTGTCTTTTGTTATACCACCTGATGAAGGGTTCATAGCCCTAAATATGTATAGAGATAAATAAAAAATCTCCAAAATATAATTAAATTTTTGTTTTTAATTTTGTTAATTTTATTTCCTCTTTGTAAAACACCACTATAATCCGTCAAATAATTCCTGTGTTTAATATGTTTCACTATAAACCAACACCGCTTTCCCTAAACGTTATACAAGAATTGTTCATTTAATAGTATAAGATAATCCATTCCATCTTGGATCTAATGGATGAAAGCTTTTTTTTTGAATATTTATAGATTAAAAAGGAGAGTAAACGAAAGTATGGTAGTATGGCACACATAGCAGCAGCTAATTTAACATCCATATACTTGTGAAATTTATTCGAGTGATTTAAAATGCAAGCAACTTAATCGAAAATTCAATATTAGTATTCAAATAAATTAAAAATCAATAATAATAAAAAGGAAGAAGTGAAAGAAAGAAAGAATAACGAAAGAGAAAGGGTGAAAAGGAAGTGAAAAAAGAGAGAGAGAGAGAGGAAAGAATTAGGTCACAAAATATTACATCTATTATATTCTAATAAAAAGTTTTTTTCATAGTAAATGGATATAGAAAAAAAAGAAAAGAAAAATTATAGAGTTCCGACAGGGTCAAATAAAAGGGTTCAATATATTTAACTAAGGGAGATTAGGGGGGAGCAGGGGTGGTGGTGGGGGGGGGAGTGGTAATCAAAGCAAAAATCAGATTGTTGTTAATATCCATAATTGAGATTATCTTGAACTATATACTACACAACAATAATAACAACTATAGTCTTAGATAAAAAATAATGCAAAATCTGATAAATTTTCAGATTTTTTTAACTATACCATACAGGGGTATGGTCAAGTATTGTAATCATATATAAAATAAACTGCAACGGATCGTTGCTAAAGTTTATCCAAATTCACTTGAAATATTAATATGTTTATTCCTTTATTATTAATCAGATATCACTTGCAATTTGTAGTTCATGTTGACTTTAAGTCAAAAATAATATCGATTCTCATTTAATAGTCGAGGAATAACCATTCTACATAGATGAGAATCAATCGCTATTTTTGATTTTAACTCGATTCCTCTATGTCTTCAGCAATGGTTACCAATAATACCGAAACGTCAAAAATTCAATATAGAATGGTTATTCCTCAAGTATTAGATCAGAATCAATCACTATTTTTGATTTTAAGTCGATTCCTCTATGTCTTCAGCAAAGGTAACGGATAAAACAACAACGAAGTTGCTATGGTTACTTATAAAATTTCCTCCCAAATGTTTATCATTTCACAGCGAGAAGCCTAACCATTCTTACTTAAGCAAGTTTAAATGTGCTATATTACCGATCAAATGAATAAATTTTAAAGTTTTTTTAAATTTTTGGTAAAATAAGGAATTTAAAAAAGTACTATCTTACTCTAGAGTAAAGTACTTTAAAATATACTTTTACTAAAAACTTTATTTATCCTTTTTTGTTGTCCCCAAGATATTTAATTAGAATATTAAATTTTATCAAAATTGGTTAAGTCATTTTCAAGATATTTAAAAAAAACTAAAAAAGTACCCAAATAAAGTACTAATGTTTGTGGGCCGATATGATACCAAAAACTAATCAGCGCTTCATTTTGTTAAAAGAATGGTAGGTTTTAAATTTCATTTTAATCGGTGCAAAGGTGTGGAAAAAATCGTGGACGAAAACGATAACATCCATCCCATCCATCCCCACGCACTTCCAAAAAAATGGCACTTTTTGGCCTCTCGACGAGACCCCAGGTAATGAAAATGATTGATTACCCAATTATTTATTAAAAAATTTCACATTTTTTGGTTCACTAAAAATTTACTCCTATACCAGAAAGATCAAAAGTTTGGAATAATCCTATGAAATGGGGCTAGTATGTAGGTACTAATGTGAACCATTCATAACTAACTTCATTCTTCATTAGACGTCTGTCAAAATTTCAGTCATTCATGTTTTCGCATTTACAAGTTACAGCAGTGAGAAGCAACCAACCTCCGTCTTTTTTAAAAATGAAAAAATCTGAGTTTCATGTTCTGATTAAACACTATTATTTACGCAAGAAAACGATAACCGAGACCAAAGCCAAGCTAGATAAGTATTATCCGGACTCTGCACCGTCGATGAAGATGATTCAAAAGTGGTTTTCTGACTTTCGTTGCGGCCGAACAAGCACAAGTGATGCTGAACGATCTGGACGCCCAAAAGAGGTCTGACACTAGAAAACCCCGAAAAAATCCATGATATTATGTTGAACGACCCCAAAGTGAAATTGAGGGAGCTAGCTGAGACCACATAGTTGTCGTATGGCAGTGTGTTCAATATAATATTTGATATTTTGGGTATGAAAAAGCTCTGCAGGCGACGGGTGCCGCGTTTGCTCACAGTGGACCAAAAACGAATTCGTGTTACGACTTCCCAACAAAATTTGGCAATGTTTACGCGAAATTCAAATGACTTTTTGCGCCGATTCATAATCATGGATGAAACATGGATACATATGGACAAGAATAATTAAAATGATTAAATAATTTTCAAACAAAAATACTAGAAAACTATTTACCCTAGAAGAGTCCTATATTTAAAAGGTGATATGATTAATTGGTAATGGCGCTAGAATTCAGAGAGTGGAATTTTTCCTAAATGATTATAAATTATTTGATTTAATGAGATGGCTCGATTAATATAGGATGGGACAGAGCAACTTGCTTATTTAGAAATTCAATTAAAAAAATGTAACGCAGATATATATTTAATTCTCTGATCAGCATCAAGTACAACGTTTAAATTTTATCTTTACACTAGTTTTAAAGATGATATCAGGCAGATGGCGTGCATTATTCTCAATACACTGCGTCATCTCTTTGAGGGGCGATCTACGCTGGCCAGCACGGTTACCTAATTTAGCCCCTGCGACTAATTTTTTTATGGGTCTATCTAAAATCATTTGTCTACAATGATTGTCCTAAGACCCTGGCTCACCTGAAGAACAACATTCGTCAAGCTATCGCCAACATACCCGTCGATATGCTGGAAAGAGTTGAACGAATCTTCCTAGTTCGATTTACGCAGGGTATTGAAAATAATGGACGCCATATGTCTAATGAAATTTTCATCTTTAAAACTGTGTAAACATAAAATTTAAGCGTTGTACTTGATGCTGTTCAAAGAATTAAATATATATCTGACTTACTTTTTTCTTAATTGAATTTCTAAATAAGCAAGGTGCTCTGCCCCAGCCTTTATTAAAAATTGGAATTGAAATTGAACTTGAAGAATTGAAAAAAGAAATTTGGAGAGAAGCCATTTCAAAACTTGTATTTATTATTTGTAAGAGTATTTATTTGTAAAAGTATGAAAGAAAGGCAAATGGCCGATTCTTGTCAAATAGATTGGATATTGTGAATGGATGGGGGAGGAATGATTGTTGGCCACCCACCCACCAGTGGTCTACTCGTTATCAGTAAGACAAGATCTCGGGGCTAACAGCCAGGCAATGAACTGAATTCAACTGACCACTCACCATGTACAAGCACATTCCATATCTATCAAGGGAGGTGGTGAGTTAATCACCATCACAAGACGAATAATGATCGAATATCGTTTAATAATGGGATTCCCTTGAAAAGTAGGCAGTCTTTTTCACATATATACACACACAAATCTATATTAGAGATAGCGGATATATATATTTATACAGTGTATTCTAGCTATATTGTACATAAAGACAGACAGATAACTATCTTAATGGCTACTTACCATAAATGAATCATTCGTTATTCGAATTTTTGACATAAAGATCGAAATTATTAAAAAATTATTAATAAAAATTGATTAGTAACTAGATAATTTTTCTAATAATATTATTATTATTAATTTAAGAAGATTCGTGTCTATGATTATTATTTTTGAATATTAAATTCGTAGCGATGTCGACAAGGGTTTCAGAAACGTTGAACGTTTCGTTGGTTAATTACATTTTTTAATTAAAGCTTATAACTAACAAGACATTTTAACAAAATAATTAAATCTCTTAATAGTCCAGGAAAATTACGTGTAAAAATGGCATAAACAGGAAATAACTCCCAGTAAATATTTTGTTGCTGAAATACCTTTATTGGTACTCAAATATTACTACCCTAACTGAAGGTTTTCTACATTTGATTCAATCGCGAATCTAATGTAGGGAATTTTTGTCAAATATTGAGTGAAAATAATATTTGAACTTATATATTTCTAACTTGAAATAATGATATTAAATAAATTTTGATTTTCTCATTAATATGTCAAAGAATAATTGATACGTCAACGAGGATTATTTTGACCGCGCTGATTTGAAAAAGATATTTGTTGACGTATCAATTATTCTTTGATATATTAATGAGAAAATTAAAATTTATTTAATATCATTATTTCAAGTTAGAAATATATAAGTTCAAATATTATTTTCACTTCAATATTTGACAAAAAATCCCTACATTAGAGTCGCGATCGAATAAAATGTAGAAAACCTTCAGTTAATTAATGGCAGGCATCTAACATACATGCTAATAGATCTAGCGCTCTGGACTGGGAGATCGAGTATATAACATCTGAGATTTCCAATTCACTCGGTGATCCATCCGAATGTCTAGCGGGCTATACCCGAAATGACGTTGGATTGTAGCTAAGTGGATTACATCTTTTTCTCTCTTGGTCCAGACTTAATACTCCGCAGACTCCAATAGCGTAATCCGCAGTAGTCTCGCGAGATAAAAATATCTTTTTTCAAATCAGCGCGGTCAAAATAATTCTTGTTGACGTATCAATTATTCTTTGATATATTAATGAGAAAATTAAAATTTATTTACCACCCTAAGTTTTCCCCCAAATCTGTGTTTTGGAAATTTCGGAGTTTTTTCAGTTTTTCTAAAATAACTCTAAAACGGCTTATCAAATCAAAAAGATGTTTATTAGATAAATTAAACTTCTTTAAATTACGCGTAAAATGATAACAATTTCATCTATTTAGGTTCAGTAGAACCGTTACTAACGCCTGTTAAAAAACAGCCCCAGTGATCACTTTTATTTCTAAAACTCGTACTTTTTTCGATTTTTTCCTCATTTTGACCATGAAGAAGCAGGTTTTTGACAAAGACAATTCTATATATATATATATATATATATATTTAATATTTTTTTTATTTTTTTATTTTCTCTCCTCCTAATGGCCTCGGAATGAATTCCATTGTAGCCAGTCTACAATGACTTTATAAACTATCAAATAGTATCACAGACAATGAAAATAATAAGTAAATAAAATATAATAAATAAATAATAAACAAATAAATAAATGAATAGAACAATAAATTAATAAATAAATAATTAAAAAATGTCACAAATAATAAAACATTCACAGCCAAAATATAAATTAAGTATAATAACTGTAGTTGTCAATTGCACTATAGCTTGATCTTATTTGCTAGGATAAACCTAATCAATGATTTGTATATTTCTGCTCTCTCAAAAGACAAAAGATGCGTCAAATTCCATGGCCTCTGAACATCGTTGGCAATCAATTCACCCTCTAATCTATCTCTAAATCTAAACTTTGGACAACTAAATATCATATGATTGAGACATCCCCATGATATACCATCACATGAACACTCTCCCTCATCATACAGTCCTATTTTAAAAAGATGAGCCGGATACAGAGCATGGTTTAGTCTCATTCTATTTATAGTAGAATAAAATATTCTAGGTCCAATTATTTCATGATACCATGGAATTCTGCCAACCTTACTTCTCAACAAATAAAGGTTGAAACCCTTAAGTCTTGAAGATTCTATCCATTGTCTTTGCCATTCTTTATTATTATTCATTTTAATTGTAGTCATTATATCGTTCACTGGGATTGCTTTTGTTGGAAAATTTATGCTAGCATTTTTGGCCATTGCATCTGCTTTCTCATTCGCACAAATTCCAGAATGACTTTTAATCCACATCAGTTCTATTTCTTTGCCCATTTGTCCAACTTGGTATATTTCTTTTTAATTTTCAATAGAAGAAAATTTAATTTGGCAAATTCTATTGTTTTCAGTGTTGTTAGTACTGATAGGGAGTCTGAACAGATTATAAACTTTTTACAATTGACATTTTTTATATAATTTATTGCTTCATAGATAGCCATTGCTTCTGCTGTGAAAATAGATGCTTTCTTAGGAAGAATATAAGCTTTTCCAGTTTTTAATTGAGGGTCGTTTATACTCATTGCTGAGAAGTCATTATTTCTTTTTGATCCATCTGTAAATATCTGATAATGCTCTTTATAAAATTTATTTATATATATTTTGAAGGATATATTATGTGATAGGTTAGTGTTTGGTATATATTTTTAAACTAGATTAAATTTTCTACAATTTAAACAAAGTTTATTCTTAATTGGATAATGGTAACCCGTGCCGTAATGAGGTTGAGGTTTTGAATTTTTTGCAAAAAATCGCAATTTTTCCTTCATAAAATGAAACCCACTCATCCTACAAACTTAATTCCTATCTTATTCTCTAGTAAATTTTGTTTACTTGAACGTTTATTTGGATCACTTTTTTGATAAAATTCTTAGATTTATAGATATCCAGCATTTTTCCATGACACTTTTGGAGGATTCGGATGATATCCTGTCCGGAAAATGTAGAATATCTATAAATCTAAGAGTCTTATCAAAAAAGTGGTCCAAGTAAACGTTCAAGTAAATAAAATTTCCTAGACAATGAGATAGGATTCAAGTTGCTAGAATGGGTGGTTTTTATTTTATGAAGAAAAACTGCGATTTTTGAAACAATGAATCATTTCCTGTCGTGGAAAATGCTGGATATCTATAAATCTAAGAATTTTAATAAAAAAGTGGTCCAAGTAAACGTTCAAGTCAACAAAATTTCCTAAACAATGAGATAGGAATCAAGTTTCTAGGATGAGTAAGTAGTTTTCGTTTTATGAAGGAAAAACTGCGATTTTTTTGCAAAAAATTGCATTTTTTCAAAACTTCAACCTCATGTTACTATTATACAATTAGAATGAAACTTTATTTAAATTGTATAAAATTTAATCTAGTTTAAAAATGTTCAGAGTGGTCTTTGTCGAAAACGTGCTCCTTCAAGGTCAAAATGGGGAAAAATCGAAAAAAGTTTTAGCCTATTCAAAAGTGATCCCGGGGGCTGTCTTTTGACAGGCGCCAGCACCGGTTCTACTGAACCTAAATAAATGAAATTGTTATCATTTCACGCGTAATTTAAAGAGCTATAATTTATTCAATGATTTGATAAGCCGTATTAGAGTTATTCAAGAAAAACTGAAAAAACTCCGAAATTTTTGATTTTGAGGAGCGTAGAAAAATTTCCACAACACAGATTTGGGGGAAAACTTAGGGTAGTAATATTGGAGTACCAATAAAGGTATTCCAGCAATAAAATCGGCATTTCCTATTAAAATCGAAATTTGCCTGGACCATAAATATAACATATTTATTTATTTAGCTAATATAGTTTTCTTGTAAATCAAAACTGTGATTTTGTTACTCTTTTTCTTTGTTACTTTATTTTACAGAGTATGTTCAAGTATTAATAATATTATGATAAAGGGAGACATTCTCCAGAAATGTTTTGAATTTAAATAAACGTTTTTTTTTTTTTATATATAAATTATTTATATTTATTTATACTTAAATAACATGTTTTCAAATTGCTTAATATTTCCATTGACAAAGGAAGAATTTCTCCTGAAACGTCTAGATTTTTAATTAAATGCATATAGATTTTTTTCTTTTTTGAAAAGCTTGAGTGAGAGCTAAGTACTTTACTAAAAACTTTATTTAACCTTTTTTGTGGTCCCCAAGGTACATAATTAGGATATTTAGCTCTCAATCAAGCTTGAGTTATTTACCATAAAAGAATTTAGTCTTTTTGACTTTAAGTCGATTCTTCCATGTTTTCACTAGAGGTTGCCATTAATAGTCAAAACATCAAAAATGGAATGCAATGAGGTTATTCCTCTAGTACTAGATAAGAATCGATTGTTATTTTTAATTTTAAGTTGATTCCTCCATGTCTTCAGCAATTGTTACCAATAATAACCGAAACCTTTAAAATTCAATGTATTATAGAATGGTTATTCCTCAAGTAATAGATGAGAATCGATCACTATTTTTGAATTTAAGTCAGCATGGTCTGCAAATAGCAAGTGATATCTGATTAATAATTAAGGAATAAACATATTAATATTTCAAATTACTTTGGATAAAGTATAGCAACGATCCGTTGCAGTTTATTTTTTACTTTACCATACCGAGTATGGTCAAGTATTGTAATCGTGCATGAAAAAAGTGGTTTTTTTCCTTCTTTTTTTCAAAATATCTCAAAAACGGCTGAAACTATTTCAATTAAAAAAATTGAGCAAAACCATGGCATTTCGCTCTACAAAAAAGCTCTAATAAGTGAACATCGAAAAAATTATATTTTTTGAGATAATAATTGTTTTGTCAAAATGTCTAGTTAGTTAGTTAGTCTGTGCGTTACCAAATTTGTGGACGAGCTAGCTCAAAAACTAGTGTGAATATCGAAACCAAATTTCACACATAGTTTTGATCCATTGAGATTAAGAGCTGATTAGATTTTGGTGCATATCGACCCAAAATTAAGGGGTGTAGGGGGGTTAAAAATTAAAAATCTAGGTCGTTTGAGAAAATTCAACCAAATTTTGTATACATAATCCGTGGCTCTCCAGAAGTCTAAAAATGCAAAAACTAAGCGCCCAAAATGGGGGGGGGGGGGTCAAAAAATGAAAATCTTGGCCATTTACCGAACTCAATCAAATTTTGTATACATAATCAGTGGGTCCCCAGAAGTCTAAAAATGCAAAAACTAACCGCCCAAAATGGGGGTGGGGGGTGGAGGGTCAAAAAATGAAAATCTTGGCCATTTACCAAACTCAATCAAATTTTGTATACATAATCAGTGGATCCCCAGAAGTCTAAAAATGCAAAAACTAACAGCCCAAAATGGTGGGGGGGGGTCAAAAAATTAAAATGTTTGCCATTTACCAAACTCAACCAAATTTTGTATACATAATCAGTGTGCCCCTAGGAGTTTAAAAATGCAAAAACTAACCCCCTCCCCTACATGATTATAAATAATTTTATTAAATATTAATGTAAGTGAGGGGCCAGGTTGTATGGTAAAGTCAAGTGGATGGCCACATCAGAACACGTCAGCTTATTTATAAATGATTTGTACATATTTAAATATTTATACCCAAAACATCCAATAAATTGTTTTCAATGTATATTTTATATATCGAGATATAAGAACGAACGGGCGTCTTTATAATATTACTTTATGATAAGAGCGGCCTATGGGCCAGGCTGTCCTTGGACTCGTCAGTCTTTGCTGTTAAGTGAGCACGAGTACTTGGGTCCTCACGCCAGGCTTCACTTTCTCCTTTTCCAGGTAATAATCACCTTCATCTACTTTCTCTATTAATACCATTCATTCTAAATCACTATTTATATTAACATTATTATTTTTTTTAATAAATTCAATTCAATATTCGTAGGTTTATGTTCAAAAATGATTTAAATCATTCAAAAACACACTTTTGTCAGTAATTCTCTAAAATGTACAAAATAATGTAATAACCTAATAAGCATAAAGTCAAAAAGCGTGGGGCGAAGAAGCATGTAGTTTTAATTACATTTCGACAAAGTGCCCCACGCTTTTTGACTTTTTATGTTTATTAGGTTATTACATTATTTTGTACATTTTAGAGAATTACTGACAAAAGTGTGTTTTTTTAAATTATAATTTATTTTTTTACTTTTTAGTCTTAATTATCTTTATATTGAAAAGTTTGCAGAATTTAACAGAATTAAATGTTTTTATTTTTATATAATTTTATTTAAATTGAGTATATTGGCTGGCAAAATGGGTGTGTGCCCGATGCCAATAAATAATATAAAAAAAAATTTAAATTGAGTAGGTAAACAATTATTTTTATAGAGAAATGTTTGCGGAATTTATCAGAACAAAAGTCACATACATAGATAAATACATAAATATACAGGGTGATTCACGATCGATGCCACGTTAGACGTTTATGGAAAACGGAACGCAGGATTTTTCTGAAAATTTAGCACCTTACATTTTCTTACCTGTTCTATCGATCTAAAATATTTTCAGCATTGTGACGTTTCGGCTTCCATCGAAAAGTCGTAGCAACTTTATTTTTTTAAATGGAACACCCCCTATATTAACACGTTTTTAGAACCGCCCTTTTATTAAAATACTTTACTTGTTAATATTGTCCTATGCCTATCTCTATCGGTTTTCGAGATAAAAAATAATTTGTGTTAAATATGGTCCTAATTAAAATTAAACTTAAATAAATTAGTTCATTCATGGAAAGTTGATATTTTGGTGGTAGTTTTAGAAACACCCGAAGTATTTAATTTACTTCGAAAAATCGACTCCATATTATACAGGGTGTTCTAAGATTACCATTATTTCCGGTATACATAAAAGGGGTCAAAAGTTCGTTTTTTCAAATGAGACCCCCTGTATATTACGCATTAAATTGAAAGACGAATAAAAATGGCTTAAGACGATATATCATTTCCCTATACCTAAAACATCAAGTTTCCTTTATAAAGCCGATTTTTCGTGAATTTCTCTCAAAATGTTTGAATATTAATTAAACTTTTTCGAGATTGTTTTCAAAAAGTTAATTGATTAATTGAAATGATTTAATTTAATTTTATAAACTGAAAAGTCGTTTAAGTATACCATATTGATGTATAAAAGTTTACACAAGAATATGATTACTATGTAACAGAAAAGTTCTTATCATATTGTTATTCATTAAATCAGCCACAGAGACCAAAATAGTGTTTTTTGAAACTGTAGAATCTCAGAAAGAATTTACTATTTACTAATACAGCAACTACTAGATCAAACAAAAATATATATATATAGATAGATAGGTTAATTTGTTAGTGAGAAATAAAATCTCGAAATAAGACCATAAATGACAAATAAGAATGATTTTGATATCTCAAGTATTTGTGGGATTTATGATTAGAATTGTAAGCCAGAAGGTGCCGTTTTTAAAGCTCTACAAGACGACCCGCTAATGCTGTGTGCGTGACGCTATATTGTATATTAAAGTCGTATAAGAAGCTAAAAATTAAATTTAGTATTTGCGATTCGATCATTAAATATGGTATATTTACGATTCTGTGCTAAAACAAACGTGCTTTATTTTACTAATTTTGCTGGGTCCCGATTTTTTCAGCCTCGTCCCGCATTTGTAATGTCAATTTCCTCAAATCTGTGATTCATAGCTGGAAACCTTATTTATTATGATCGTTTACTTTCTTATAAAAAATTTGTTTGTAAAAGTATCAAATAAAACCCGTGACGTCACATGAAAACACTAACCGCCTAGAAACCCACCTAATATAGGACTTTTTATTTTATAATTATATTGATACAAGAAAAAGTTGCACCAAAAACGTACAACCTCTGTAGTCCGCGGTAAACCCCTGTATCGTGAAAATAAGAAGAGATTTCATGGATTGGGTCGGAGTTGAAGGTATCTGTGAATGCGGGTCTTAAAGAGACTTGTTTAGAAGGCATTTTTACTTTCACATTTATATTCTATAGAATATAATGGGAGAGTATTGCGATGGCCAGTCTGGGTCCTGACTTTTTGAGAGCTTGTATCTGAGAGATGAATAAAGTTAATTTCATTTTGTAACTTCTAGGTGGAAGGAATCATTGCCCTTAATAGTTGGAAACCGGATTTAGGACATAAAACCGGAAATTGTGGTCTCCAGAGACCGAAAAGTGGTCCAAAATCCATTAGTCAGTGCGTATTTATGTACTACATCCCTGCGTTTCGCAACCATAAGTCTCAGAGCTTCCGATTTCAACCAAAAGCTTGATCTACTCTTAACATCAAGCCTAAGTTTCGAATTTCAGTATCTCTGAGACTTATGGTTGCGAAACACAGGAAGGGGGTACATCTTACGTACGTAAACATCAACTTCCGGTTTTTCTATTGTAACCAAAATCTTGTTATACTTCTTGTAGCCTCTAGATAGCTTAAGTTTCAAATTTCAAGGCACTGCGACTTTCCGAAGACAAGATATGAACGATTAAAATATTTATTTTACGACACTCCTAATTTACAACCCCTTCCTTTAATTCAATCGGATTAAAAATTTGACACAACTATTAACTCATGACACTTGATAAATACACTAATTTTTTAAAAAATCGTTAGAGCCGTTTTTGAGAAAATCAAAAAATAAAAGGAAGGGGTGTAAATTAGTAGTGTCACGATGACTTGCAAATAATTGAAAATGTGAAAGTCGTGTGGTGAACACACCAGCTGATTTATTTAACCGACTTCAAAAAAGGAGGAGGTTCGCTCTATTCGCACTGATTTATTTATTTATTTTTTTTTTTTTGTGCCTATAGTACCTCATATACTCCGCCAGAATTAAGTCAACCGATAATTTGAAAATTTTTATTGCATTGGGTCCGAGTCTAGCTTCCGATTGTTACATGTTGTTGTTTTTTTTTCATCGGTGTTAGACCTTTTTTGTAAGGTTTGTTATAGGCCATAACCTTAGTTTATGAACCGATTTCGAGTCGTTCATTTTTTATCGAAAGCGGGTAAAGTCTTAGAGGATAGGTGTCATATTAATTTGCTCAAGTTCTGATGATATGATCACTATTAATAACATCACTAAAAAGAGAAAAATAAAAATAATTTTTAAGAAAAAAATTTTTAAGAAAAATAAACCGACTTCAAAAAATTAAGTGCAACAAATATAAAAATACACTAAAAGGTATAAAATAATTATTATCTTATTTAGTTACAACTAAACGACGAAATATTAACACGAAATTACTTTTTGAAGTCGGTGCCAAACAAACTATACCTATAAGCGAGCGTACCCGCCAAACGTACTAAGTAAGATCCGTCGAGTGCGATTCATAAAAGGTATATGTTTGGCACCGACTTCAAAAAGTAATTTCGTGTTAATATTTCGTCGTTTAGTTGTAACTAAATAAGATAATACTATTTTATACCTTTTAGTGTATTTTTATTTGTTGCACTTAATTTTTGAAGTCGGTTTTTATTTTTTCTTAAAAATTATTTTTATTTTTCTTTTTTAGTGATGTTATTAATAGTGATCATATCATCAGAACTTGACCAAATTAATATGACACCATCCCTAAGACACCCCCTTTCGGATAAAAAAAGAACCATCGAAATCGGTTCATAAACAAAGAGGTTAGGTCTAAACAAACCTAAACAAACCTAATAAAAAGGTCTAATACCTATGAAAAAAAATCGAAAAAAAATGGGACCAATCGGAAGCTAGACTGGACCCAATGCAAAAAAAATTTTCAAAATCGGTTGACAATTGGCGGAGATATGAGGTAACATAGGCACAAAAAAAAAAAAAAAAAAAAAAAAAAAAAAAAAAAAAATTCAATCGAATAGAGAACCTCCTCCTTTTTGAAGTCGGTTAAAAAATAAAAACCGACTTCCAAGAATTAAATGCAATGAAATAAAATACACTAAAAGGTATAAAATAATTATTATCTTATTTAGTTACAACTAAACTACGAAATATTAACATGAAATTACTTTTGAAGTCGGTACCAAACATATACCTTTTATGAATCGCACTCGACGGATCTTACTTAGTACGTTTGGTGGGTACGCTCGCTTATAGGTAGTTTGTTTGGTACTTCAAAAGTAATTTCTTGTTAATATTTCGTCGTTTAGTTGTAACTAAATAAGATAATAATTATTTTATACCTTTTAGTGTATTTTATTTGTTGCATTTAATTTTTGAAGTCGGTTTTTATTTTTCTTAAAAAATTATTTTTTATCTAATATAACCGTGATCTAGAACTGAACCTGGGAAAAACTCAATAAGTAAAAATTTGAGAACCAAATAAACAATTCTTACATGCCAAGTGACGTCACGGGCTCTATTGTGAACTTTAGCCAAAAATTTCAGTCTCATAAAATATCTTCTTTTAGTTAAATGATGCATGATTCAGTCATCGAGTCTGTTTAAGTTGAACTACAATCCGAATTAACATTTTGACGCTCACAATGCGGAAGAAATGTCTTTTAGTGCATCCTGTAGGCATATTTTTATCGAAATGGAAACAATTTTTATTTCTTTAAGCAATTAAAGAATAGGTATATATTATAAAGAAAAAGAAAGATATAAACGTCTAATCTTTAAGAAAATTTTTATATTAACTTGTTTAGTGGTATTAAACATTAGTAGTAGTAGTATTGTGTTGAATATTATAACTCTTATTTATGGGTTAGTTTAATTATACGTACCTTTATATATACCTACCTATAATATCAGATAAACTTAATAATCTTGTGCATGTGTGTATGTTTGTATGTTTGTGCGAGTGGTTGTAAAATGTCTCTCCCACCACCCCCATCTTTTTAGTTAATTTTGATAAAAATCTTTTTGTTTCGCTTTAATCTTTTCCATTTTGATAACATTTGGTTTATTTTTTTATTTTATTTATTTTATTAGATCTATAGGTATATATGGTATAAATATCTCCATCTAAAATCCACTTAATTTTCTTTGTTCTATTTAGTGTTGAAAGTTGTTTGAATAAAACTTTTCAAAATGTCATGCTCTGTCGTTTAAATATTTAGGGAGGGGGCTCTTTTCATTTAGGATTTGTCAAAATAGTCCAGTGATTACACATTTCGGCTTCTAATTTGAGAATTGTAGATGCATAAAATGCGATATGCTTCAATTATAGAATAAATACATAAATACAGTTCAGAGTCCTGGTTATCCGCGGTAATTGAAGTTGAGGGTTCCGTGGATAACCGAGAACCGCGGATAATGATAATGAGGAAATATTTTTTAAGAGAAACGTATTATCCTTTAGCTAATTGCTAACATACATTAAATAATAATAAATATATGTCAATATACAGGGTGTCCTGTGAACTATTGAACAGGGGATAGGAATATTTGACGACGGTCATCATCATCATCATCATTGAGTATGCAGTCCTAAGACTGGTTTGATGCAACAATCCGTCTCCACTCGACTCTGTCCCCCGCCATGTTTAACCTCTCTAAATGTCTGGCATCCCATATCCCCAATTATTTGGTTGAAATATTCTAATCTGGGTCTTCCCCTTCCCTTTTCTTTCCCACCTCCCTCCAAGATATCCCTAAGCAGTCCCCCATGTCTCAGTAGTGTGCCCCATCATCTGACCTCTTCTCTTCTTCAGACTCTTCCACAAGGTTCTTCTTTCTCCGATTCTTCCAAGAACTTCTTCATTTGTAATTTTATCCATCCATTTGATATTCATCATTCTTCTGTAGCATCACATTTCGAAAGCCTCCAATCTCTTTCTCTCCGCTTTTCCAATTGTCCAGGTTTCACACCCATACATGGCTATGCTCCATACATATGTCTTCAATAGCAACTTCCTGTTTTCTAAGCTGATTGAGGAGGAGCATAGTAGTTTTTGTTTTGAATTAAACCCCATTTTTGCTTGGGCAATTCTTGATTTAATTTCTGTTTTCGCTCCTCCCATCCCATGTTATTTTACTTCCTAGGTAGCGGAATTCCTTAACTCCTTCTAGGTTTTCTTGGTTAATTTTGATGCATTCCTGTCTCGTTTGTTCTTTTTTTGTACATACTAGGACCTTGATTTTATTCTTGTTTATGTTATTGCTACGACGGAATCCTGAAGATAAAAATTTTTTTAACCCAAGTCTTATAGTTTTCAGTTAGTAGGCATTTTTTTGAAAATGTTGAAAATCGCTATCCTGCCCCAAATCTTGAGATGCTGTTGCTACAAATTTACATATTTTATTATTCTAACTTTTGTTAAGCAATCTTGAATAATTCTGCTATTGACTAGAATTTAAAATAAAATCATAAGTACTATACTTTTGAAGAGAAAAATATTTTTGCCTGAGTTATGTTTTAAAAATTTTTCATCAGCTATCTTTGAATCATCTTTAATGTAAAAAACAGCCTAAGTTGTCTAGCATGGCAAGTTATTTAAAAAATTGGCCCATTTAGTCAAGATTTCAAAATGGTACAGCACTTGGTACTTCATTCTTTAGAAAAAAATTATTTGTATATTTTTGGCAAAATTAGCTAATTTAAAAACATATTTTGATAATGTTTTTGTATTTTATATGTGGAAAATTATTTTAATGAATCTTATAATTTCTGTTTAGGATCATAGGTGAATCTGGCTTCCTACCCTTGTATGGTGGGAGGTCACTCTCTTTCTTCTTAGCCGGATATTGTCCCTAAGACCTTTATGTTTAGGCTAAAAGCATGTAATAAATATTATTATGACAACTTGTTTTGAAGGGTTGTCGATTGACAGTGCATCCCCACTACTACTCATATGCATGTGTGAATGTAAGTTGCAAATTGGAGTCAAGTGAAAACCAGAGTTGCTAAAAGATGGTTGTTACGAAGTATTAATTAATGATAATTGTCTCTACCTCTCCCGGGGTCAGGTTTTAGCCGGTTGCCTCGAGTTGGATTCGAACCTGGTCCACTTGGTTAGCAGGCTGAGATGCTAACCTCTAGCCTACCTGACCCCCATTATTAATAGTTATTATAGTATTAATGTGTCTATAATAGCCAAAGATTAGTTCTATTAAGATCCGACATAATTGATTAACACAGGGGTCGGCAACCTTTTTTGGACGGGGGCCATTTTCAAAATAAAAATTTTTATGCGGGCCGCACATTCAAATGTAACTTAAATAGTGCTTTTATATCATATACGAGTATAAATATTATTAAAAATAAATATAGAAAAAATTTATTTTTTATTGACATGCTATAATAACAATAATGTCAAACTGCAAATCAATTAACTATAGTTGTAAATTCTCTGGTGGTTTTACAATATCAAATTTTAAAGGATTTTCAAATATTAATATGTCCATTTCTTTTGCATAAAAATCTTGAAACCGATGACGAAAATTTTCATCCAGTACTTTTAGTGACTCAATAAAAATATTCGAAGGACACTGTTTGTCGTTTTTGGTTAAAAACGATTGCAAAGTAGGAAAATGACAATAATTATTCTTTTCAAGTTGAGAAATAAACAATTTTATTTTAAACTGGAAACTTTTGATTTCTGTAAATAGCTCGTTGATTAAGTTTCCTTTGCCTTGTAGTGTTATATTTAATTTATTGAGGTAAGTTGTAATGTCCACAAGAAAACGCTCTAAGTTTATTGATTTTTCCTAAAATTATATTGGTGCTTTAGCGGGCCGCGCCAAAAGTTGCAAAGGGCCGCATATGGCCCGCGGGCTGCAGGTTGCCGACCCCTGGATTAACATATTAAATAAAAACACTATCAAAATATGATTTTAAATTAGCAATTTTGCCAAAAAAAAAATAAAAATATTTTTTTTCTAAAGAAGTAAGAACAAAGTGCTGTACCATTTTGAAATCTTGACAAAATGGGCCAATTTTTTAAAGAACTTGCCATGATAGGCTAGTAGACTTTTTTTACATTAAAGATGATTCAAAGTTAAGCGATGAAAATTTTTAAAACATAAGTCCGGCAAAACTATTTTTTTCTCAAAAAGTTTAGTACTTATGGCTTTATTTTGAATTCTGTTCAATAGCAGGATTCATTCAGAGTTGCTTAACGAAAATTAGAATACTTCAAAATAGCCACAGCAACTCATTATTTTGGACAGGATAGCGATTTTCACCATTTTCAAAAAATGCCTATAATTCGAAAGCTATGAGACTTTGCTAAAAAAACTATACTCAGGTCCGTCGTAAATTGTCCTATCCCCAATTTACGGCTTATCGTTGTGATACGTGACACCCTGTATAAACTTACTATTTAAATATATGCAAATACAAGCTGTTATAGAATGGTGTTTGTACATGCTGCACTACATCTATTACGTTTTTCTTTAACAAATGTAATAAACATGAATTGTTTGATTAAATTTACATTCTCTTTTATTCTATTAAAAATGCATTTGACTCTAATAATTATTACTATATCATGTGTATTTATAAGATCGAAAAATCACACAATTCTTTTAAACAACAAAAAATGAAAAATTTGAAAAAATGTGTAATTTTTTTTTAATTTCATAAAATTAACAGATAACAAACCCGAAAAATGATAAATAAAACAATTTTTTGATTATTAAAAATGCGGGTAAGAAATGTGTATTTAAAGGAGACCCTAGACCTAGACTGTAAATAATTTTGATCGAAAGTTTGGCACACCCTTCAATCTTTTAATCAAAATTCATTCTAGTGAAGTTTTCATAATGGAAGGTAGTATTCCTTTTTTTGCAAGACTTTTGTGAATTAATAATGAAATTGTAGTTTTTTGTGTAGCTACGTTTTCCTGACTTATCAAATGTAGTGTACCCACCATGGTTTCAAATACAGATTTATGCTTCCGCTTTTAAAGCCCTTACAATTTTTTCAAATACCGCACTTCTTTTATTTCTGTTAGGGGGTGGTGCGTGGTGCGTGTCCGCGCTGCCCGGCTAGTTGGTGGGGACCTAACAATGATTTGGACAGGGCGATGTTCGTGCCCTCGCCAGACTTAGGATTAACCTTTGCCCGGGTACTAGCATATAGCCACGACGGAATGAAGGTGGTTGGAAGGGGAAAACTAAGAAATGAGCAGGCCACATTTTTTCACCATTTTTTCACATTTTTTCACCACATTTTTTCCGCGTTGATCCCGCCTAGTTGGTGGGGACCTAACAATAGTTGCTCTTTCTAGTAAATGCTCGCAGGGCGATGTTCCTGCCCTGCGTGAATTCTGAGCGCTACCCGCCTAGTTGGTGGGTGAATGCATGCTGCTTGTTGAGCTGCTTGTGGAGAGCTGCTTGATTAATCGAGATCGAATTGCCTTACTTAATACATGACTGAAATGTTATCAGTCATGCAAAGTGTTGCAATGATCTGACTGTGTTATCTAGCGGCAGAGTCTAAAGACTCGTGGCCAAAGCAAAGCAGGCCGCTACATTTTTATTAAAAAGTAGTCTTTGCTTTTCACTTTCCACAGCTCTGGGCAATTCCGGTACAAATCTATCAACAGGCTAATAAACTCATGTTCCGAATAGGTTTGGCGTTGAAAGCTAGTGGAGAGTCCTCCATGGTTGCTGTTGAGAGAAAGATTGATCAAAACCCTTCTAGACATAGTCATGCACTCTTTTCAATCATTTGAATCAATCAAACTTTCTATCAATCTTAAAAGAGAAAGAATTCAATCATTCTTTTTCGGACAAATTCTAGGATTTTAGTAGAAATATTATTAAATTGCAATATCAGAGGGGATTCATCCCCCAGGAGTGGAACCTGAGAACTAACACGCTATCCGGGCAGTCAGCTCACACCCTCGAGACAAAAACCTCTCTCTGAATCGCAATATATGATATAAGCACAGAAATTCTTTACTCCATTCTTCTAGAACGGAAATTAAAAAATTTAGCTTAAAATGAAAAAAGTTTTTCATACAAGTCCTCTTATTTAAATGTATAATCAAAGTTTTGAGCATATTTTTTTTGAAAATAGTTGGTAGTTTTTTCAAAAATCTGTCCGGGTGAGCTAGGTGTGAGCTGACTGCCCGGATAGCGTGTTAGTTCTCAGGTTCGACTCCTGGGGGATGAATCCCCTCTGATATCGCAATTTAATAATATTTCTACTAAAATCTTAGAATTTGTCCGAAAAAAGATTGATTGAATTCTTTCTCTTTTAAAATACATCTTGGTTAATCTGAACCCGAGCTGATTTTTTGAAAAAACTACCAACTATTTTCAAAAAAAGATGCTCAAAACTTTAATTATACATTTCTATCAATCACCTTCAATGATTGACTCAAGCGTCAAACCGGTTCCTAGACTTTCATTTTAATCAAAAGATTGACCATCTAGGGCCTATTTAATATTTATGTAGAGTATATATCTATGTATTGAAGGAGACAATAAAAGAGTGTGTCTTCTGCTGGAATTATAAATTTTATTTATTTATAACGAGACTATAGTTTCGAGGGCTTTGCCCTCTTCATCAGTCTATTACAATGTATTCACAGGAATTAATTTATGAATGAAAGTTTTACATTTTTCATGTGTTAAGGTTATAAATTACATAGAGTGGGCAAGTTAAGAATTGACACTTATACTTGTTTTATTATTTTGACTGTAGTTGGCGTTCGTGAAGTTTATATTTTAGCAGCTATTTTTAAAATAAAGCTTTCGGGAATTTCTATTTTACGATTTAAGAATTTTTTTGGTGAATTATTGTATGATTTTAAAATTTCTAACGATTCGAAAATACTAATTTTTAAGGGATCTAATTCTGATCTAATTAATTTAATATTTGATTCATCTGGAAAACAATGCTTCTCGGAAATTAGATGGTCTGCAAATGCACTACGCCCTGAACCCCTTTAAAAATCCTTTTGTGTTCCGAAATGCGCGTGTTTAAATTTCGTTCTGTTTTTCCTATATAGGTCGAATCACATTCTCCACATGTTATGGAATAGACACCTTTTTTGTCCATTTTTTGAATTTTGTCTTTCTTATTATTGCTAATATCAGATCCCAATGTTCTAGAGGATTTGAAAATAGTTTGATATCCTAAAGTTTTGAATTTTAATTTTAAAGTTTCCGAAATTTTTCCATAGTATGGGATTATTAATTTTGGTTTTAATTCTGGCTCGGACATTTGGGAATAAATCAGGTTCAGAGTTGACTTTTCAATTTTCTTTTTTAATAGTTTGTCAATAAGGGTTTTCTCGTAACCGTTTTTAGCTGCTATTTGTTTAATTATTTCTAATTCTTTATTGAAATTTGTTTTATCTAAAGGATATTATTAGGGAAACTATAGTCTCTGTTATAAATAAATAAAATTTATAATTCCAGCAGAAGACACACTCTTTTATTGTCTCCTTCAATATATAAAAAATTCTGCTACTCTCGGCAAAAACTTTCAATTTAATATCTATGTATTATTAAAAAATACAAATGAGATTTTTTATACTTTTCTATAAGTACGAACGTATGCATTTTGAAATTTTAGAAACTAATAAATTAAAGTATATAATTGAATTTCATACGTAAATATGTATTTTTAAAAATTTTTAATGTCATTGATTGGGAATCACGGATAATCGTGACTCCTCTGTATATAAATAAACAATGTCAACTATTCTTATTTATAATATAACAATTAGAAATTTGATAATTGATAAATTTAGTTTAATTTACATCATTTATAAATATTTTTATTATTTACAACAATATTAAATCTTTAAAATGATGTAAATAAATAAAAAATTTAATGACGTATGACTAATTGCCTAACCTATAAGGCGTTTTTTTAAATGTTTGCCTCATTCTTAAAACGACTTTAATTATTTTTTTGATGGTCTAAAATATACCATAATTGACATTCTCTGAAGAGGTTATTAATCGAAATGACTTATTTGAAATTTTTTATTAATATTGTTTCATTTAATGATTTGAATGGAACAGCCAGGACCTAACAAATTCCATTGTATATTTTTAATAGAGAATTTTGATTTCTAAATTGAAAAGTTGATTTCAATTTAAAATAGAGAAGAAAAGCAAACAACATAACACAAGAAAAGTTGATTTTTAATATGAACTAAAAATTCCGATCAGAAGGTTTTAAAAACTTCAAAAATATTTTGCAATTGACATAGAGCGAAATCATTAATATAAATAATACTATATATGTTTGTCTAGATTAATTTGTAACAACGCTAAGAGAAATTTCTCTAAAAAATCTCCTCTTGCCTAGAATCGAACCTACGAACTCTTGAACTAAGGTCATTAGTTATAACCACTAGACCAATCTAACATTAATATTTATACCATGATTTCAGTTACTAAAACTATAAATTTTTGATTTAGACTTTGTGTCGAGATAATATTGTATTCATTTGAACTCGAATGAAAATGAAAAAACACCAATTGATTTTAAATTAAAAAACATTAAATATATATTAATTAACGAGGCAAATTTGAAATATAATTGTTAGCTAGGATTTTAAACTGACAGCTCCAATCGATTTTCATTAACCAGACAAATTTGAAATATAATTTTAATTTGCACTCGAATTTTGAAATGAAAGACTCCAATTCATTTTAAATTAAGAAACATTAAATATATTTTTTGTAATTAATTAAATTAATTGAACCGCGTAAATTTGAATAATTTCCATGATTCAGCCTGCGAATTTTTTTGCAGTTCATAAATCATTTCATTATTTTTGTTTTGAAAAGGAAAAATGAAATTTAAATTTAAATTTTAAATTTAAATATATTCATAATTATTCCTCCCCCCCCGCCACTCAAAAATTAAAGAGGCGAAACTTTTAAGAGACGATGTATTTTCGGTAGTTTACGGGTATACATTTGGAGTGTGGTTTTTTAAGAGGAATTCAATTTTTGGACCGAGACGCTGCCCGCCAGGGCACCAGCCCGGAGGGTCGAGTTCGAGGGCGTGCCGAAGGCACGCACGAAAAGCTCGTATGTATAATATTAAAATTATACAAACCTTCGAAACTTTTGGTATCTGTCGGATGATAAGCAGCGCTGACTGATGGTCAAAATAAAAACTAACACAATAGGTCATACAGTATCTGGACCCAAAAGTTTCATTACTGAAACTTTTGGGTCCATGCACGTTATAAATTTACATGAAGATAAAATTTTTTATTTTTGACAAGCCTTGGTTCGATCACATATGTGTACCGCATTTTGTGTATAACTCCTAATTAACTGAAGATAGCCAAATAAATTCAGGCCGAGACGTTTTATTAAAGGTGTTTTATTGAACCCAGTGATTCCATCTTTGGCTGATACCTCCTCCTTCATCTAATACAGTTTCATCACAGCCACGAACTCTAAAAATATCAATAGGGTCATATTTATTTTTATTGTATAAAGAAAATTATTTGAAAAAATAGAAAAATTATCCTCGGCATGATTGATAAGTAGTTGTGTAGCTCAGTGGTCCTTAACCTTTTTAAGCCGCGACCCAAATTTGAGAAATATGATCATGCCGCCGACCCAAAATAGCCATTTTTTTTTAATTACCTTTTTTTACAATCATTGCATTTTTTTAACTCGTATATAATTTTTTTTAACAATTAAGATAACAAAAGATTCTTTTCGACTTTTTTTAATGACACCCAAAAAATATGCTTCGCGACCCATAGGTTAAGAACCACTGGTGTAGCTGACCCGATTAGTTTAGTTATATTTTTGGCCACGGGACAAAGTAGTGGAAGAACCACTTATAGTTTTCAATAGTCAATTTATATCTAGGTTTATTTGCATTGGACATAGGACAATCTCATTGATTTCTCCTTATAAATCAAATTATTCTTTGATGTAACGATCTATTTTTTTTTCTTAATAATTTAATTAAGTCTGCCCAAAAACAAGCCGTTCTTATGAAGAATCCGATCCCATTTAACTCTGCAATAAATAATTATATTCATATTTTTGGCTTTTTTTGATATTAATATTATAATTGTTAATTTACTTATATTTTAAATATATACTTATATAAAAATAAAAACTTCAGATTATAAGATTTTATTTAACGATCCTAGTCAAAACTTGGCAATTAATTAATATTCTTATATTCTTTTAACATCCGTTTTTTATAATTTTATTCTGCCCCCCCCCCTCAGCCCCCTCTCCCCGTTTTTTAAATCATTTAAGTCACCAAATATTAATTTTTTAATTAATAATATTTTTTTTACTTACATATAAATTACAAAATTATTTATTTATTTTTTATATTTTAATATATGTGAATAATTTTAAATGTAGGTATATATATAGATCTAAAGAAAAAAAAGAAAAGATTATATTTTAGATTAGTAAGTATAGTGAGAAAAAGTAAATGGCAGGGAAATTCTAAATTTATAATTCTAAAATAAAAATATCCATAAAGAGAAATCAATGAGGTTGTCCTCTGCTTGATGCAAATAAACATTTACATATAGAGAAAGTTTGTTATTTGACCAGCTTGCTATTACAAAAAAACGCATTTTTATATCCAGCAATCAAATAATTGAGAAATAACAGATAAAATATTTATAATTAAAAAGACTGATAATGAATGGCAACTTCGAAACTAAGGTCTCTTAAAAATAAATTATATACGAGGACAGGCAATTTAAAAACCGGACTTGTCTCATAACACATTTTAGTCGTCACCAATTATTCCAGAAACTTGATCCTCTTCAAAGTACTCCCCTTAGGCCAGTTTCATAAAACTAAGATGACCCTATGCTAGGGAAGACCCTGGGGTTAGCTCTCGAAATATGTTTCATAAAAAACATAGGGTGATCGCAGACTTAACCCCTCTATCTTTAACTCTCCGAACTTGATGGGTTAACCTTTATCCTGGGGATAACCCTGTGTTTATTTACATTAGAAAAACATTTTATAGGTTAGAGTTTCAAATCAAAAGAATTCAAAACAAATCGTTATATTATTTATTTTTATAATATTATTATTATTATTATTATATAATATTAAATATAGCCAAATATACCTATATAAATGTATATAGAATTTTAATTTATGTTAACACGGAATTAGAATAAAACAAAAGAATTCATTATATAGGTATATTTTTTAAAAGTAAATATCTAATAAATTAAATTAAAAAAAATTTCTAACTAAAATCGAAGAAAGCAGATATTTCTAATAAAATAGTTAAATTTTTATATTTATTTCGTAGAATAAAATTAGATCGGAAACGATTGGAGTCAGCATTAAATTCTGATGCCAAATCATCCCATATTTTTTTATTCTTTAAATTAGCATCGGAATCTGAACGCTTAGATTCTAACACATCTTTATATTTATTAACGAGAAAAACAAGACGTTTCTCCTCTTCTATTGTGAAATTGGGAGTTCTTTTACTCTTAATTGAAGATTGGTCCATATTCTATCTAAAATTTAATATTCACTTATTCAATACATTTCAAATTTTTAAAATTACATGATTTGTCTCAGTTTTGTTGTATCTATATATTTACTTTTTTACCACTTTATTTTTATATGATTAAATAGAAAAAAAAATTTGATTGTTTTTAAATAATAAAAGAATACAAGACATTCATTTATTTAATGAATACAAAACAAAAAAATCTAAACGTAATTTTAGGTTAAAAATAAAATGAGAGAGTCTTCTGTTTTTTAAATAAAATAATTTTTAATTATTTAGAGACCAAGTTTCGAGGCATTGCTTCATCATTATCTATCACAATATTGTCAAATTAGTTACAAATTAGATTTATGCATTAAAATTTTGAAAATATATCAATGTCTTTCATAGCTTCTCTTGGGAGATTAGAATATAACATATAGTATATTATAGTACTATAATATATAGAATATAGAATTATATTCTAATCTCCCAAGAGGAAACATGAAGAAAAAGACATTATATATTTTTCAAAATTTTCAATGTATAAATCTTAATTTGTAACTAATTTGAAATATTTGTGATAGACTGATGATGAAGGCAATGCCTTCGAAACTATAGTCTCTAGAAATAATTAAAAATTATTTTATTTAAAAAACAGAAGACTCTCTCATTTTATTTTTAACCTAAAATAAAAACAATTCTGTTACCATCGACAGTGAAATCTTTTATTCAACTAATAAACGTAATTGTTTTTTTCTCCTAAAAATAACTCAAAATCTAGGGAATTTGGCCGTTGCCAACCTATTTTCCAACCCTTGACTCAGGGTGAGCTAACTCGACTCTATTTTGTTTTATGAAATTCATATTGTTTGAAACTCCAGGGTAACTCTCAACCTAGAGTTGAGTAAGCCGAGGATTAGTTTTTTTTTATGAAACTGGCCCTTAGTGATCCCTACACAGTTCCATACGAATTTTCCAATGGAAGGTCCAAGTTTCTATTTTCAATTTATTTTCATAATTCAAATGATCAAAAAATTGTTTTACATAGTAATCATGAGTTTCCTATATTTGATTCAATCGCGAATCGAATGCAGGTGATTTTTGTCAGACATTAAGTAATAATAATATCTGAATTTATATATTTCTGTGTAAGAAATAATGAATTTAAATAGTTTTTCTAATTAATATATTAAAGAATAATTAATATATCAAAGAGAGTTGTTTTTGACCGCGTTTTTAAAACATGATATACATATCTAGACTACTGCTGGTTGAGGCTATTGGAGTCTGCTGAATCTTAAGTCTGGACCAAGAGAGAATGAAAAAGATGTGATCCATCTAGGTGTGGTCCAGCATCATTTCGCGATTAGCCCTCATCGCTTTTTACCAAACACTGATAATGATCACCTAGTGGATTTGTAATCTGAGATGTTATATATTCAATCCCCAGTCCAGCGCGCTACATATAGGTGTTGCTATGAACTAATCATTAGTTTCCTATATTTGATTCAATCGCGAATCAACGCGTCAAATACAACTCTCTTTGATATATTAATTAGAAAACCATTTTCATATAGATGGTAATTAAATTAATAGGAAATAATCAAAAAATTTTTCTTCAAATGTTGCCCTTCATACCTGCAATTATTAAACTTGAAACTTTAAATTTATATGTAATTTTTGTTTTTCAGAGGATGAGGAACAAAATAAGTGTTTATTACGACTTATCAATTGCAACGTTTCGCCACTTTTATTGGAGCTTCTTCAGGCTCTTGATAAATAAGCTCCAAACACTTTGTCAATTTTTTAAGCTCTGCCATTATTATACATACAGACACTCGAATACATTTCTGATTTTATCATCAACAACTCAAAAACACCAAATGTCTGTATGTATAATAATGGCAGAGCTTAAAAAAATTGACAAAGTGTTTGGATTAAATTGAAAGTTTTTGCCGAGAGTAGCAGAATTTTTATATATTGAAGAAGACAATAAAATTTCTAACCTAACCACTTGAAAGATGTTAACCTTTCATTCATAAATTAATTCCTGTGAATACATTGTAATTGACTGATGAAGAGGGCAAAGCCCTCGAAACTATAGTCTCGTTATAAATAAATAAAATTTATAATTCCAGCAGAAGACACACTCTTTTATTGTCTCCTTCAAAGTGTTTGGAGCTTTATTTATCAAGACCCTGAAGAAGCTGCAATAAAAGTGGCGAAACTTTGCAATTGATAAGTCGTAATAAACACTTATTTTGTTATAATAATAAAACTTGAGTAAGATACGAGGTAGGTTTCACAAAAAAGAAATAAAACAAAATTGAGTTTTGAATTCGATATATTTCGGGGTTAGCCCATCATCAGGAGTCTAAGAAAACTGATTACATATTGGAAAAAATAGTTTTACAAGTAAGAATTAAAAAAAATTTATTTTTAATGTATGTAGGAGGGGAATGTAATGCAAATATTTTAAATAATCAATTGGAAGTGTATAAAAATACAATTATTGATTATATGTTATAATAAATTAAATAAACATTCCTTCCATTGTTTGCACATTGAATATACTAGGGTAATTGCACTCTCTCATATACCTTTCAAGTTGTACCTTCTCAGGTACTTGTCCATTCGTTATTATAATAGCAGGTATAGATCCCTTTCAGCCAGCTCAAATCTCAATAGAAAATATTAATTCTTAGAACAACTTCTCCTCTTCCCCTACATTCCCCCCACCACATACATTTAAAAATTTTTTTTAAAAATTCTTACTTGTAAAACTATTTTTCCAATATGTAATCAGTTTTCTTAGACTCCTGATGATGGGCTAACCCCCGAAATATATCGAATTCAAAACTCAATTTTGTTTTATTTCTTTTTTTGTGAAACCTACCTCGTATCTTACTCAAGTTTTATTATTATATTAAAATGTTTCACCTAGAACCAACACCGAACTCCTTAAAAGTTACTTATTTTGTTCCTCACCCTCTGAAAAACAAAAATTACATTAATAAATTATGGAAATGAATCCCAATGATGACATTTTAAATTTAGATTTCTGAAATTTTTTTCAAAAGTGATCCTTTTTATCTGTAGCCCTTGAAATAATGTCACGAAATGTCGTTAGTGCGTAGTGAGTGGGCGAAACCCTTGGCTGGGGCTTTAGTATATTATAATTTATTTTATTCATATATTAAAAAAAAAATAAATATTTGAAAAATTGATATGAGAATTTTTTTAATAATTTATTCGCAAGAAATCTAGCATGGTGGGTAATCTTATCAGCTATAGCGGTTCTGTTTTTTAACCGACTTCAAAAAGGAGGAGGTTCTCTATTCGATTGATTTTTTTTTTGTGTGACCTCATATCTCCGCCAATTCTCAACCGATTTTGAAAATTTTTTTTGCATTGGGTCCAGTCTAGCTTCCGATTGGTCCCATTTTTTTCGTATTTTTTTCATAGGTATTAGACCTTTTTATTAGGTTTGTTTAGACCTAACTTCTTTGTTTATGAACCGATTTCGATGGTTCTTTTTTTATCCGAAAGGGGGTGTCTTAGGGATGGTGTCATATTAATTTGGTCAAGTTCTGATGATATGATCACTATTAATAACATCACTAAAAAGAGAAAAATAAAAATAATTTTTAAGAAAAAATAAAAACCGACTTCAAAAATTAAATGCAACAAATAAAATACACTAAAAGGTATAAAATAATTATTATCTTATTTAGTTACAACTAAACGACGAAATATTAACATGAAATTACTTTTTGAAGTTGGTGCCAAACATATACCTTTTATGAATCGCACTCGACGGATCTTACTTAGTACGTTTGGAGGGTATGCTCGCTTATAGGTATAGTTAGTTTGGCACCGACTTCAAAAAGTAATTTCATGTTAATATTTCGTCGTTTAGTTGTAACTAAATAAGATAATAATTATTTTATACCTTTTAGTGTATTTTATTTGTTGCATTTAATTTTTTGAAGTCGGTTTTTATTTTTCTTAAAAATTATTTTTTTGTTTTTATCCATTCCCTCAGCTAGCAGTGAGTGTCTAGAAAGGAAAGGCCTCAGACACATACTACCTGTTTCTTCTCTATTCCAGGGAAGGAAGGGCTTCGCCATCCAAGGTTAATATAATTATAATTAAAGAAATATTTACCTATATCATATCAATAACACTCTCTCTCTATATATAGGTAGATATATTAAATCTCTCTATTTTCAACCTGAATACAAATTCTTTCGAAAAGAATCATTTTCAATAAATATTTCGAGAAGAAAGTGAAACTTTTTCAAGACTCGGTCATAGACCCCGCATGTAATTTCGGACCCGGGGCCCAGAATCTGGACCGGGTCCCTTATTATGGAATAAGTATGTATTTTTTATGAAATGGAAAAAGTTGATCAGAATAGGTTTTATTTTTTGTTATTTCGCCAATAGCTGTGGTGTTCTGGTGTTATTTTAATAAAAAAATATAGTGACTGGATAAGGTCCTAAAAATAATTAATAAAGTAAAAGGAGTGTAGTTTCACAATGAATGAAATAAAACTCAAAAGAGGCTTATACATACTCTATATATTTCCGATTATTAGACCATTATCAGGTGTTTACAGATTAAAAACTAATAATATTTGAACTTGTGATCGCAAAATATAACATCTGAATTAATTTAGAATTTCGCGGAGTAAACTCGCGAGCAAATCCACTCAACGGAATTTTTAACAAATTATAAGTAAATTTGTTTTTCTAGTATATTTATACAAATATAGAAAATTATCAAATTAATTAAATTAATCTTAAGAAATTCAAAGATGTTTTTATAAAGCGAAATTTAGAGAATACTTAGCGAGACTACCGTTTTATAAGAACCATTGAGGTCCAGCTGATTCTCCATCCTGAACCAAGAGAGCGAAAAAAGATATGGTCCATCTAGATGTTACCCGGTATCAATCCGCGTATAGCCCGCATGATACCCCACCCCGGACCACCCAGAGGGACATGGCATCTCAAGTTCTTATATATTACTCTCTCGATTCAGACGCCTTTTACAAGTCTATTCTTACATAGAGAGATGATACAAATTAATTTAGAATTCCGCGGAGTAAACTCGCGAGCAAATCCACTCAACGGAATTTTTAACAAATTATAAGTAAATTTGTTTTTCTAGTATATTTATACAAATATAGAAAATTATCAAATTAATTAAATTAATCTTAAGAAATTCAAAGAGAAATTCAAAGATGTTTTTATAAAGCGAAATTTAGAGAATACTTAGCGAGACTACCGTTTTATAAGAACCATTGAGGTCCAGCTGATTCTCCATCCTGAACCAAGAGAGCGAAAAAAGATATGGTCCATCTAGATGTTACCCGGTATCAATCCGCGTATAGCCCGCATGATACCCCACCCCGGACCACCCAGAGGGACATGGCATCTCAAGTTCTTATATATTACTCTCTCGATTCAGACGCCTTTTACAAGTCTATTCTTACATAGAGAGATGATACAAATTAATTTAGAATTCCGCGGAGTAAACTCGCGAGCAAATCCACTCAACGGAATTTTTAACAAATTATAAGTAAATTTGTTTTTCTAGTATATTTATACAAATATAGAAAATTATCAAATTAATTAAATTAATCTTAAGAAATTCAAAGAGAAATTCAAAGATGTTTTTATAAAGCGAAATTTAGAGAATACTTAGCGAGACTACCGTTTTATAAGAACCATTGAGGTCCAGCTGATTCTCCATCCTGAACCAAGAGAGCGAAAAAAGATATGGTCCATCTAGATGTTACCCGGTATCAATCCGCGTATAGCCCGCATGATACCCCACCACGGACCACCCAGAGGGACATGGCATCTCAAGTTCTTATATATTACTCTCTCGATTCAGACGCCTTTTACAAGTCTATTCTTACATAGAGAGATGATACAAATTAATTTAGAATTCCGCGGAGTAAACTCGCGAGCAAATCCACTCAACGGAATTTTTAACAAATTATAAGTAAATTTGTTTTTCTAGTATATTTATACAAATATAGAAAATTATCTAATCAGATTAATTTAATCTGATAATTTGATAATTTTCTATATTTGTATAAATATACTAGAAAAACAAATTTACTTATAATTTGGTAAAAAATTCCGTTAATTGATTTTCGCAATTACATTCTTGGTTGTAACTGCAATAGGCGTCTGGCACCAGAAGGTTGACTTGTCTAGTATCCAGATAAGAACTTGAGATGCCTTACAGGTGGTCGTAAAGCCAATATACGCGGACTGATACCGGGCGCCATCTGGAGCGGGACACGCATATCTTCGCTCTTCTCTGGTTCAAGATGGAAAATCAGAACTTTGGACTCACGCGGTTCTTGCGCCTGCAGTTCCGGTTAAGTCATATTCTTGTTCTTCGCCGAGTAAAACATCTTTAGGTTCCTCTTTCGAATTTCTTCAAGATCAACTTAATTGACAACATCTGAATCATTGTTCTATTGAATTTTGCTGAGAATTTTTTTTTAATTTTTAATTTTATTTTTATGTTGACTTTTCTCAAAATTTTATTTTTTATCGTATTTAAATTTAAATTTATTTTTGTTTTTCTTGTGTTATATTGGAATGTAAGATTTAGTATGTTATCTTTTGCGATCACATGTTCAAATATTATTAGTTTTTAATCTGTAAACTCCTGATGATGGACTTATAACACCGAAATATATTGAGTCTGGATAAACCTGTTTGAGTTTTATTTCATTCATTGTGAAACTACACTCCCTTTACTTTATTATTTAATATGATGTTTCACCTAAAACCTACAACCACTTTTCCTAAAAATAAACTAAACTACAATCACATACATTTCCATTGATACTAAGGGCAAACGCATAAACCTATAAATGAAAGCGAAATTAAAAAAAATTAATATTAAAGCATTAATTTTAACAGTAAACAAATATTTTTCAAAGTTTTTTTAATATACCCCATACAAAAATGTCCCGGTCGGGCTCAGGACTCGCGGGTGCACCGGGACTCCCTCTTGTGGGGGCTATAGACTCGGTACGCTGTTTGCAGTTTTGGTGAATAATGCAAAACACACTTGTTCGATTGTTTGGTATTTTTTATTATAAAAACGGATTAAAATTTCAAAGAATTATTCAAAATAATGATTTATTTTGAATAATTTTGATATTTTTAACACATCTGGACATTTGGTGGTAGAAAGCCTAAAATTTAATCAATTGGAAATCCAAAATTTTCTCAAATGAACGAACTTTCTACGACTTATATTTTTAAGTGTATCTATCACGAGTGTCTGAATACACACACACACACATGCAGAAAAATGTCATGATTTGAAACATGATTTTTCTCCACGTTTCAAACATTTTTGCTTCATGACAGTCATCCTGGCGTACCGAGTAATATTCGCACATTTATGTTCTAAAACAACCATTCTTTATGCTCAAAGATCGAAGCTTTCCGGATGGCAAATTTTTTAAATAATTTTTTATTTATTCATGTTTAGTTGAAATGTCTGAAAAATAGAAGAAAAATTATATTTCAAGCATTATTTTCCTTTAGAAAACTTTCTGTTTTAAATGTTATTTTTATTTTTAAATAAATGTGTCTTGCATTTTTTAGTTAAAGCGAATTTTTGAGCCATGCAAGAAAGATCGCAAGTTTGAATCCTCCCTGGTTATTTAATTAGCTTTTAAAATAATTTCTAAATATTGACGCTAGAAAGCAATTTTAATGTTTCGCAAGATGTTTACAAAGAAGTCAAAAAATTATTTAAGATTTTAATAATTCTTAAACTAAAATAAGTAGTAGGTAGCAAACGTAATTTTGAGTGCTTGATCACTAAAAAAAAAAAATATTCTCAAGAACTTTTACTATATTTTTATATTTAATTATAAAAAATAGCGGATTTTGATCTTTTTAAGTTTATTGGAAAAAATTTGAAAAATTTTAAACGTTGTATCTAAAAAAAAATTATCTTAGAAAAAATGAGACCACGCAGATTTTACACTGATTTTTAATGACTTATAAAGTTTTTTTTAGTATTTTTCCGTAATACAGCAAAAATTGCTTTCTAGTGTCTCTATGTCTAATTTTCCTTTGTAGTTATTTAATAAATTTTTTGACTTAAAAAATGCGTGGTTTGTCTGTCTTTGTTTGATTTTTCATATCCAGGTTAATTCAAGAATCTAAAGGTCTTTTAGATTTCAAAAGCGAACAAAACTGGTTAGATATATTTATAATTTTCTCATTAATATATTAATGAATAATTAACATATTAACGAGAATTATTTTGATCACGCTTTTAACAAGATATATATCGCGAGACTCACTGCTGGTTGAAGCTATTGGAGTTCATAGCTGAGTCCTAAGTCTGGACTAAGAGAGAATGAAGCAGACTCCAATAGCTCCAACCTGCGTAGTCTCGCGATATATATCTTGTTAAAAAGCGCAATCAAAATAATTCTCGTTAATGTGTTAATTATTCTTTAATATATTAATGAGAAAATTGCTAAATATATCTAACTTCATTATTTCAAGTTAGAAATATATAAATTCGGATATTATTTTCACTTAATATTTGATCAAAAATCACCTGTTTCCTATTCTCCATCGAATAATAATTAAATTAAAACTGGTTAGATTATGGGTTTTCTAGCTTCAGGACTTTCAATTGAAAAACATAAACACAATCAATTTGTTGAATCAGGTGCTATCAAACGGTTCTAATGAGCTGAAATTTGGCATCAAAGTTTGTATTAAAATAACCGTCTCAATTTTCAACTATCTATCAACCCCAGGGTTCCACAAAGGAGGTTTGAGGGTTCTCCAACTCTTCTAGAGGTCAATAAAAAAAAATAGAAAAAAATAGTAGTTAGTAGTTTCATCCCTCAAAAAATTAGTCATGTAAACAAAGAAAATTCTAAATTTAGACTCTAAGTATTAACTTATAATATTCAAATAAAACCATTGATACTTAACTAAGTATTATTGTCTCATACAGTGATACCATTTTTTTGCTCTAAAGTTCCTTAACTTTCTTATAATACAACGATTACATTGCATTAATAACAAAATGAAAACATCATTTAAATTATTTTGTTATTAATGACGTTTGAAATAATACTGCTTTTTAAATAGATGAGAATATTATTTATGAGTATACATTGAATATGTAAAAAAAACCTGTCCGATCCGAAAGGGGCATATGGGTATCCCAATGACATTAACAAAAAATTTAATAATAATATTATTCACGAAAATATAAATATGTTAGGTATTGTAATTTATAAAAATAATTTAAAAAAATAAAAATAAAACCGATTTCAAAAAAATTAAATGCAACAAATAAAATACACAAAAGGTATAAAATAATTATTATCTTATTTAGTTACAACTAAACTACGAAATATTAACATGAAATTACTTTTGAAGTCGGTGCCAAACAAACTATACCTATAAGGAGCGTACCCGCCAAACGTACTAAGTAAGATCCGTCGAGTGCGATTCATAAAAGGTATATGTTTGGCACCGACTTCAAAAAGTAATTTCATGTTAATATTTCGTAGTTTAGTTGTAAATAAATAAGATAATAATTATTTTATACCTTTTAGTGTATTTTATTTGTTGTATTTAATTTTTTGAAGCCGGTTTTATTTATTTTTTTAAAAATTATTTTTATTTTTCTCTTTTAGTGATGTTATTAATAGTGATCTTATCATCTAGAACTTGACCAAATTAATATTCCACCATCCCTAAGATACCCCTTTCCAATAAAAAAAGAATCATCGAAATCGGTTAATAAACAAAGAAGTTAGTCCTGAACAAACCTAACAAAAAAGGTCTAATACCTATGAAAAAAATGGGACCAATCGGAATGTAGACTGGACCCAAAGCAAAATTTTTTTTCAAAATATGATGGTAACATAGGCACAAAAAAAAATTCAGTCGAATAGAGAACCTCCTCCTTTTTTTGAAGTCGGTTAAAAATGCACGTCTTTTGTATCCAATTTCCCCAAAATCTAGCAAATTTTGAAAATCTGGCAACACCGTCATTGGCGACGGTATGTTACCATATATTTGGAAGCTATAAAAGTAGCATGATATTGATAGAAAATTAAATATCTCATATTTTAGTGCTAGGGGGTTCCTCAGAAATAAATAAAAGTGCTCTAGGGTTCCAAAGGTTGAGAAACACTGTTCGTTGACAAAAAATTAAAATTAGTGTATCAAGAAATTCCACTCGGTAGAACTGGGTCAAAATACATAATTATATCCAAAATTATATGATTTTAGTATTTCAAAAATTTTTCCCGAGTTATTTCACTAATTTAAATGCCTGGCTAGAAATATCCTAAGAATGTTCTGTCATTGATTGCTGTCTTTTCTTTTTTGGTTTTATTTTCATTAGTGGTTTGAATTAATTTGTATCCTGTTGGCTCTCTTACTGAATTAATCCACCTCTGAATGTGTGTGTGTGTGTTGTGGGATGGTCTCTGTTTGGGAATTTGCTAGGCCTGCTTGGCGGCCGAAAGTCGAGCTTTCGGCTGCCTCGTTTGCCGGCTTCCTAGCCGGTCTACCTGCCGACGGACATACTAGTATACTTAGCAAAACAACCAATTTAATCAAATATATATTCCCCTTTATTACAACACCTTTTAAATACTATACAATATATAGAAAATCATTAGATAAAAATTATTAAAAATAAAATCTCATTTTACTTTTGTTACTCCCAGCAGGCAGACGAGTGGTAGAAAGTTCTTTCTTGTGATAAAATATTTCTATTTATCATTATTATTATTCAATTCCACTATTTAGATATTAGATTTGACAAATTAAAGGAAAATAAGAACAATTAAACAGTGTTAAAACATTCGATCAATTACGACTTTTCGCCAATTTATTATGGCTTCATCAGGCTCTATACAAAAAATAAATACAAATGAATCATTCAGATTCATCAAAATCAACCCAGATATAATATAATATAATTACCTTGATCAATTTCACAAAAGACTTTGTCATTTATCTTCTTACTTTTGTGAAATTGATCAAGGTAATTATATTACACGAGATTTTCGTGCGTGCCTTCGGCACGCCCTCGAAGCTCGGCCCTCCGGGCTGGTGCCCTGGCGGGCAGCGTCTCGGTCCAAAAATTTTATTCCTCTTAAAAAACCACACTCCAAATGTATACCCGTAAACTACCGAAAATACATCGTCTCTTAAAAGTTTCGCATCTTTAATTTTTGAGTGGCGAGGGGGGGGGAGGACAATTATCAATATATTTAATGTTTCTTAATTTAAAAAGAATTGGAGTCTTTCATTTCAAAATTCGAATATATATATTTCAAATTTGCCTGGTTAATGAAAATCGATTGGAGCTATCAGTTTAAAATCAGAGCTGAGAATTATATTTCAAATTTGCCTCGTTAATTAATATATATTTAATCTTTCTTAATTTAAAATCTATTGGTGTTTTTTCATTTTCATTCGAGTTCAAATGAATACAATATTTTATCTAGGCACAAAGTCTAAATCAAAAATATATAGTTTTAGTAAAAGAAATCAAGATATAAATATTAATGTGACATTGGTCTAGTGGTTAGAGCTGATGACCATAGTTCAAGAGTTCGTCGGTTCGATTCTAGGCAAGAGGTAATTTTTTTAGAGAAATTTCTCTAAGCGTTGTTACAAATTAATCTAGATGAATATATATAGTATTATGTTTGGGTTGATTTTGATGAATCTGAATGATTCATTTGTATTTATTTTTTGTATAGAGCCTGATGAAGCCATAATAAATTGGCGAAACGTCGCAATTTATCGAATGTTTTAACACTGTTTAATTGTTCCTATTTTCCTTTAATTTGTCAAATCTAATTTGTATTTATAATGTGGAGAACCGACCACATTTAGGACTTTCTAGCTTTAGATCTTGTGATTAAAAAATGTAGAAAATATAATTTTTTGAATGATTTTATAAGGAGCGTGAGTTAACCATAGAGGCAGCACTTTTGCCGAAGCGCTCTCTTTGGTTTATTTATTTAAATAATTTGGGAGAAATATTGTATTATACTACATATCATAGATAAAAGAGTGCGCGGAGCCTAATTTGGGAGAATTGGGCAAATATTGTATATATCATAGATAAAAGAGTGCACGGTGCCGTGAGCGAGTCTTTTTGTCTTGGACGTTTAATAAATCATCCCCCAAAGCTTACATTTTCATTGCCAGTTGGCGCTAAAGTCGTGACGCATGGTCCCTATTAAGATTAAAATTAATCTCTCTTTTTTAGAGCTAAGGCATTGCAAGGATGCCAAATACAATTTCAGACCTGTTTCAGACTATTAGAGATTAAATTCCTTCATTTCTTTTATTCTAAAAACGGCTTTTTGACTCTAAGTAAGAAATTATTAATAAAATTGATATCTAGATATTTTCAATAAATACAATTATTAATTCACTGAAACTTAAAACAAATTACCAAGTCTTGAAAAAGTTTCACTTTTTCCTCCAATTTATTTTGAAATGATCGATGTATGTTTCGAGTAAAACTACTTTTTGTTGCCCAGCAGGCAGACTAGCAGGTTTGTCGCGTAGTATTTAATTTTTTTTTTATTGAATTGAGAAATAAATGCGATGTGAAAAATTATTTTATTTAAGAAGAAGAATAAAGTCATTAATCAAAGATCTTAGTAGATAATTATGTAAATATTATATGTCAGAGGGTTTCTTATTTGATTAAAATTTAGATGATATGAAACTGTTCTTAAAATTTGAAAAAAATTCCATCAATTTTTCAAACTAAAACACTCAAATATGTGTACTAATTTTCATATTTAAGCATGATATTTTGTGTAAGTGTGTCTGTTTTCCGATATCCATAAACAACTCAAGAAAGGAATGTTTTAAGAAGTCCTTTCTGGTGCCAAAGCATCAAATTTGGGCTATTGGATATTTTTTGCTGTAGATAATGTTGCATATTTTTAGGGATTTTTACTGCATAAAAATCCGGTCTCTGCATATAGAACTAACTACTGGCTGAAATGCCACTCGTTTATTTTTCATTTGAATTATACGAATTAAAAAGTTTTTTTTATAATCCTGCAAAAAAAATTCTAAAGCGCTTTACGAAGTTTTGCAAGTTCAAGAGCAATATAATAATACTTTTATACATTTAATAACTAAAATTATAATTTCTGATATTAACTAGGTAGAAATTAAGGAAAAGTTGTATCGTACTTATACAATTATTTTTCGTTTTATTTCCTTTACAAGTTATTTTAGCGCCTTTTGGCGTCTCCATCTAAAATTCAATTACGAATTAAGAAACAAACAAAAACAACATACACAAGTTAAAACAAAAATTCCCATTAATAAATAATATTACATAGCACCTGGCGGTCCGAGCGTTGATTGGTATTTTTTGCTTTAGTTAAAAGCGATATATTAATTTGAAATTAAAGTAAAAAGCTCGAATTTTATTTGTGGTCAGAATTAAATAATATTGAAATAAAATTTAATTTATTTTTGGAAACGTTTTGATCCACTTTGGCCATCACAAAGTTTACTTCGATGAACATTTTAAGCCCTGAAGAAGGATGGACGATCTTCCAAATCGAAGGTGTTTTTAAAAGGTGAAAATGACTTGCTAATAATTTTTTTTTTATTCGGAATTTGTGATTTTCACCATCCATATTGGTCTGCCTTTGCATCAGTTCAGCATTGAGATTACCACTCAGTTTTCAATAGAAAATACCTCTAATTAATTAAATTTATTATAATATATATCTAAATATATAGTATAGTTATATTTAGTTATATATTAAAATAAAAAATTCTCAAAAACTAATCAAGAAATTAAATTTATTATTTTTAATATATAATATTATTTGTATAATGATCTATTTTTGGTTTTTAAAATTAAAACACCAATTAATTAATAAAAAGAAATAGGAAAAAAAATTAACATTTTTATTGATATTGTGATTAATTACTTTAATCAAGAAAAACCAATCAAATTAAAGTTACCCGAAGTAAGACCCTGACAGATCGAATTGTCAGCTCGATACCCCCTACAGGTTTATTCTCTAAGCAAAAACGTTAACTTTTAACATCCGACTTCAGCGTTAATTCATTTTAACACCTCCTTGCCTAAAATTGCTATTCTGTAAGCAAATACTTTAACTCCAAAGCGTTAATATTTAGCCAAAAGTGTTAAAAATTAAAGCCATGTCAGAGGGTGCAGTTAAAATTTTAACTCCATATTAAAAAAAAAAAACATCAAGTCTTTAACCTAAAAACCAAAAAGTAAGGTTATGATTTTGACAGCTTTGAGTTAAAAGCAATACATTTCAGATCCAATTGATCTGTGACAGAAACATTAATACCACAATGATAAATAAACTTTTATTATATATACATATTATTATTTTATTTATTTTATTTATTTATGGTTTATAAAATAAATTTGTTTGGATAACATATATAAAAATTTTTTATTATACAAAATATATTTAAATATTTAAAAATGATGATATATAGGTAGTATTTTTCTTTATGGTCTCAAATACTAGTTCATACTAATTTTTTGTGATTCTTCTTTTATAAGGTGTGTCTAATTACGTATCCAAGTCAGATTATAGTCAGTTAATTTTTTTTTTAGACAGTGTGCGGGATTTAAAACTTAAACGCTCTACATTCGACCACCATGATGTGTGAAGAATAGGATTTATAAAATTAATACTCATTTCAAAATTAATTTTGCATTACTTCTAACTTTAAAATAATTAATTAACATGTGTGTTGTCTATAAAAAGTAATTTTTATTTTTTAATAATCGAGTGATTGAATTCAATATATGAGCAAATAATAATATCTTAATAACTACACTGAAAAAACGATATATTTATAGTTAAGAAATTATATTTGATATGAATAGATGGTGAAGCTAATTATGGCGAAATCGATTTCTGTTCAATATGATTAAATGATATACGTATTTGAAGTAACTCTAGATATATTAATAGTTAAGATGTCGCTATTTGAACCAAGCACCAATAAGTAAATTATGAAAATATTGTTATTTGAGTAAAATAGTGGAATAGTTAAATTTAATAGTTGGGTATTTAAATGGAATAATACGTAATTACGACAAGAAATGATATAAACTTGAATATTTTTTATTTATAATAATTATATGTATTTCTGACTAGAAGATGAGTATATCATTGTGGTTATTTTTGGTGAATTTTCTTTTTTTAGCTGTTCTTTTTTTATTAAAATATAGCTGAGATACTAGATTGAGAATAACAATTCAAACTATCGTTCGCTATCGAGGAGTGTAAAAGTATTATAAAAGCTGGAACAAGCAGAAAACGTAGCTATCTTCATAATGGTTCTTTAACACCTAGTATTTAAAAGTAAAATGTTAACGTTGCTTTTAAAACTTAGTTTAGAGAATAGCATTTTTTAACGCTAGTATTATTACTTTACTTTTTAGCACCCAATTTTAGATGTTAAATTTTAACGTCTGGTTTTAGAGAATAGACCTGTAAATCTGTTATTTTCATCGAAATCGTTAGAACTGTTATCGAGAATCCGATATTATAGATATATATATAGTAATTATATACAAATTATTCATTTAATATAGTAAAATTCAAGTGAAAATACTGGGCAGCTATTTGGTAATTACAAAATATTTGTTCGGAAAAACTATATATAATTTAGAAAGATTATTAGGTATACATCTGCCACCACATTTTAAAAAATAATTTTTATTTAAAAAGTGAAATTTTGTTGTAAAATTTCATTCAAAACGTTATTTTTTCAATTTATAATTTTGTTACGAACGAAAAAAAAATAGGAAAACTTGTTCTTTTTATATACATATTTATCTATTCTATCTTTATATGTAGATATATTATATTTATGTTTATAGGATATTTATAAATTCATTCAAAAAAACTGGTTTCACAGCTTAAACTTGAAATTAAAAGTTTAGAGACATTAGTAAAAAAACAAATCTACATAATACATAGTGGTATTAAAAAATTAACTTTTGCTTTTTAATCGTTGCTGTTTTAATATTTATTTATATGTGAAAAAAAAATATATATGAAATTTTATATATGGCGAGTTATTTACTAACTGAAAATATATAGGTAGTATTTTTCTTTATGGTCTCAAATACTAGTTCATACTAATTTTTTGTGATTCTTCTTTTATAAGGTGTGTCTGATTAAGTATCCAAGCCAGATTATAGCCGGTTAATTTTTTTAAACAGTGTGAGGAGACTTAGAACTCGAACGGTCAGAATACATTTGACCACCATGATGTGTGAAGAATATGATTCATAAAATTATACTCATTTCAGAGATTAATTTTGCGTTACTTCTAGCGTTAAATTATTAATTAACATGTGTGTTGTCTATAAAAAGTAATATTTATTATTTAATAATCGAGTGATTGAATTCAATATATGAGCAAATAATAATATATTGATAACTACACTGAAAAAAACGATATATTTATAGTTAAGAAATTATATTTGATATGAATAGATGGTGAAGTTAATTATGGCGAAATCGATCTTTGTTCAATATGAATAAATGATATACGTATTTTAAGTATTCTCATATTTTTGGAGCAACTCTAGATATATTAATAGTTAAGATGTCGCTATTTGAATCAAGCACCAATAAGTGAATTATGAAAATATTTTTTTTGGCTTTTCGGCCTTTCTAGCCACTAAGCCATTTACGATACTAATTATTTTATTTTAAAATAATATTGTTATTTGAATAAAATAGTGGAATAGATTAAATTGAATAGTTGGGTATTTAAATAGAATAGGTAATATGTAATTACGACAAGAAATGATATAAACTTGAATATTTTTTATTTGTAATAAATATACGTATGTATTTCTGACTAGAAAATGAGTATATTCATTTAATGTAGAATTTATGGTATATTCAATCAAATGAATTATATAAATATTTATTTTAATAATTCATTTGGTTGAATTAATTAGATAAAAATTTGAATTTTTATATTTGATTTAAGTTACGAGGTAATCTAATTTTAATATATATTAATATTTCTTCTAGTATTATAGTGGGTTTTAAAATTAAAAAAAAAAAAAAAAAAACAATTAATAATGTAAACAAAATTTTTGTTAATTTTTTTTAAATATCTTAATTATTAAGATATGAAGATATCATTTGCAAAAAATCTAAGTCGTTTTATGATAACAAGACATTCATTTGATATTAAGAGATATTTTATAGAATAAAATAGATCACTCAAGTATATAATATATTTGGATTAAATAGGTAAAAATTTGGTCATATTTGTAATGATTTCAATATATCTTGATTATTAATAAAATATCTTTGGAATAAATAAGAGCTCATTAAAAATGCTCAACTCTATTAATATATTTATTATAAAGAAATTGTTTTTTCAGTGTACATAGGAGTCTTTACTATGTATATCTACAAAATAGTTAGATATTAATAAATTAAATAAAAAGTAACATTTACTATCGATTCACTTATTTATTTGACATAGGATAATTGCATTCGTGACTGTCATACTAAACTAAGGATTGTCAACTTTTACATCACCAGAGAATCTGATAAATTGCTGGACATGACATCAAACATTATTTTAATGAGAAAGAAATTAAGGCAAGGCAAAAGGAAATATAATAATTAATGCGCAGAATAAAAGTATTATTCATCAGATGAAAAAAAATTATGGACGGGCAAAAGAATATTACGAGATGGGAATATTAATGGATGCTTAAAGGGACAACATGAACAGTGAGTGGGTGGATTTAAAGATTTTCGATAGAGAGACGCAAAATACAGAAACGATTAAAACAAAAAGATATTTTTGGCTAAAATACTCAATATATTTATTAAGATAAATTTTTCTGTAGTCTCTATTTGAGGGCTTTTGTAGATAATTTATTTCACTCAATTTTTTTGATTAAAATATAGCTGTAGTTTTTTTACTTTACCATACAGGCTATGGTCAAGTATTGTAATCGTGCATGAAAAAAAGTGTTTTTTTTGCTTCTTTTTTCGAAATATCTCAAAAACGGCCTAAACTATGTTGATTAAAAAAATTGAGCGAAACCATGGCATTTCGATCTACAAAAATGCCCTAACAAGTGAACATCGAAAAAATTATATTTTTCGAGATAATAACGGTTTTGTCAAAATGTCTGTTCTGGTCTGTTAGTCTGTGCGTTACCAAATTTTTGTGGACGAGCTAGCTCAAAAACTAGTGTGAATATCAGAAACCCAATTTCACACGTAGTTTTGGTTCATTGAGATTAAGAGCTTGACTAGATTTTGGTGCACATCGACCGAAAATTAAGGGATGTGGAGGTTGAGGCTAAAAAATTAAAAAGCTAGGTCATTTGAGCAAACTCAACCAAATTTTGTATACATAATCAGTGGGCCCCCAGAAGTCTAAAAATGCAAAAATCCAACTGCCCAAAATGAGGGGTGGTGCATATCAACCCAAATTGAGAGGGGGGGGGGGGCTAAAAATTAAAAATCTAGGCCATTTGAGCAAACTCAACCAAATTTTGTATACATAATCAGTGGGCCCCCAGTAGTCTAAAAATGCAAAAACTAACCGCCCAAAATGAGGGGGTGGGGGTGTAGGGTCAAAAAATTAAATTATAGGCTCTTATACCAAGCTCCAACCAAATTTTTGTATACATAATCAGTGGACCTCCAGAGGTTTAAAAATACAAAAACTACTCGCCCAAAATGAGGGCGGGGGTAGGCGGGATCAAAAAATTCAAAACATAGGCCCTTGCATAAAACTCAACCAAATTTTATATACATAATCAGTGGACCTGCAAAAGTCTAAAAATGCAACCCCCCCCCTACATGATTATAAATAATTTTATTAAATATTAAATATAAGTTTGAAAGTTTATAATGGGAAAATAAGGCCAAGTTTTTATTTGTGTAACTACCTCGCATCTTGCTAAAGTTTTATTATTATAAAAGTTTTTATGTGTGACTTTTTATTTATCAGCCAGATGACTTTGCCGACTTTTTCAGGGCTTCAAATATTATACACATTCGTCTAAATTTTACATAATAACAAGAAAATTTAGACGAATGTGTGGCATGAATATTTGAAGCCCTGAAGAAGTCGGCAAAGTTGTCGAAACATTGGCTGATAAATAAAAAAGTCACACATAAAAACTTGTCCTTATTTTCCCATTATATACTTTCAAATTAATAAAAATTATGGACGGAAATGATAATAATAATTAAATATAAGTGAGGGGCCAGGTTGTATGGTAAAGTCAAGTCGTCAGAACGTGTCAGTTTATTTAAAATATTTTGAAAAAACAAACGAATAACCATACTCGGTA
>JALMQS010000214.1:683375-770228 GCA_024734495.1 Forficula auricularia
CCAAAACTACGTGTGAAATTTGGTTTTGATATTCACACTAGTTTTTGAGCTAGCTCGTCCACAAAAATTTGGTAACGCACAGACAGACTAACAGAAATTTTGACAAAACAATTATTATCTCGAAAAATATAATTTTATCGATTTTCACTTATAAACGATTTTTTGTAGAGGGAAATGCCATGCCATGGCTTCGCTCAATTTTTTTATCAAAATAGTTTCAGCCGTTTTTGAGATATTTTGAAAACAAGAAGGAAAAAAACCACTTTTCATGCACGATTACAATACTTGACCACTTCCTGTATGGTAAAGTAAAAACCCAATTCTTCATCTCTAAAATTCAAAAATCTGAGAAGACAAAATTTTCATACTGAGAAAAATTCTATATTTAACTTAAGGTAATGTTTAAAGTTTTTAAAATTTTAGTAGAGACAGCTTAGAGATGATATTTTTAATAATTTATTTGAATTTAAATATAACAAATTTCAGGTTCCAAACCATTTTCGCGATTTTTGATCCCATAAATTAAAACCATTATTTGAAATTTTGAATACTTGTTTTGTATTAATTGGGTTGGAAAGGAGGCGCTCTGTTGGATCTCTCGGAGACTTTAACAGCACGTTTTTCTCAAAAATAGAGCGTATACTATATTTTTTCATGTATAAAAGAATAAATATAATACATTCTTTATTACCCTCTTGATGTTAAATATTCTCATTAGATAATACAACATTTCATTAACTAATTCATAATATTCCTGCTATTTTTTATTTATTGTACACCTACTAACAATTAGTAATTTGATATTCTAATTAAATTAAATTTATATAATTAATTGTTCTAGATAATTTAAAATTAAATTGTCAATAATTGGAATATAAATAATTAAGATTTGAATAATATGAGGGGGTCAGCTTAGGCTAGGGGTTAGCGTGTCAGCCTGTAAAATACTGGTGGCTCGATGCCTAATAAAATTGTAAAAATTCGGTTAAAAATAGCATAATAACAATACACTAGTTATAGAAAAAAAAATATACCCTCACATCCTAATAACCCTCTCCCCGCATCCTTCGTCCTTCCCACTAAGGTCATCTCTCAAACATCCTAAAAAGCTGGGGTTTTTTCATGACCATTTTCTCAGATAAATATAACGAAAAACCCCCGATACTCTACCTAATAATCAATAGACTAAAATTTCCCAAAATGATTACTGTATGAATAAATTTACGATTAGCCATATCGGTGAATTCACTTTGCAGGGCAATCTACGATTTTTCATTCCACTCTGTAATTTAAATCCCACATGTCTTGGGATCAAACTGTATATATATTGTATCAAATTTGCTCAATAAAAAAAGACATTATACAAAAAAAGCGTGTCAGCCTGCTAACCAAGTGGACCCGGGTTCGAATCCGACTCGAGACATCCGGCAAAAATCTGACACCGGGGTAGAGACAAATTTAAGAAAAAATAATAAGAAGTATCGTAAATTTACTTATGGCTAGAAAGGCTGAAAAGCCAAAAAAAAAAGAATGTAAGTTTTTACTATTTAAAATAACATGGTATTATTTGAAAAAAGAACCCATCTATAACACTTTTTTGATTGTTTGTCGCCCTTTTTGAGGTTTTAAAATTTTATAATTTTAAAATCTTAAAAACTTAATTACTAGGCACGCCTGCCACCCGGGCGAGCTTGATATTAAATTTAGGGAAAATTAAAAAAAAAATTGCTCATTGTTTTTAAGAATGCCTGAAACGTGGGGAAAAATCATAGGTTTTTAAAAAAGATTAAATTTGAATTTGTAGAAAAAATTCAATTAGAGTTTTCATATTAGAACTAATACCTAAGTTCCTTCTGAGACTAAAAGTTCACTATTTGTGAATCCCGCCGCTTACTTGACCTTTGTGATGAGCAAAGCAAGACCAAGACCAAGACTCCAAGACCAAGAACAATTCTGCTCATCACTAATTAATATAGGCAGAGGGTGTGTTTGTAAAGTCTTCTATAGGGTGTTTAGAAAGTCTTGATTTATTATTATTTTGATTTTGAGTATTAATATTAGTGATGAGCAAAGCAAGACAAAGAACAATGCTGCTCATCACTAATTAATATGAGGCAGAGGGTGTGTTTGTAAAGTCTTCTATAGGGTGTTTAGAAAATTCTCATCACTTTTTAAGAAAAAATTATTATTATTTTTATTTTGAGTATTAATATTAGTGATGAGCAAAGCAAGACCAAGAACAAGACTGCAAGACCAAAACCAAGATCAATTCTGCTCATCACTAATTAATATAGGCAGAGGGTGTGTTTGTAAAGTCTTCTATAGGGTGTTTAGAAAGTCCTGATCACTTTTAAGAAAAATATTATTATTATTTTGTTTTTGAGTATTAATATTAGTGATGTGCAAGACCAAGACCAATTCTGCTCATCACAACTTGACCCACCAGGAGTCTATGTTTCAAATTTCAAATCAATCGGTTCAGCCGTTTAACCTGTAGGTCGGTGAACATAGAGATATAGAATCCTAAAACTATTATATTGATATTAATTTGTAATGTGCAATTTAAGCTAATTAGGATCAAACTTTAATTCAAGTCTTTAAATCAAAAAGACTTTAATACCTACTTGAAAACGACTCTACGGCTAGAGATCAAAAAAGTTGTAGATATTCGAGTGTAAAATTTGTAATTTAATGATAATTTCAGTCAGAAAACAGTAATTTAAATCAAATTTTATTGTAGCGAGTGTCAATGATTGGAATTCATTGTATCGTTTCGACAGACCCTAAAAAATGAATAATACACATCGCAACGGGGGAGGAGGACGCTTTCAAGCATAGGTTTGGTACCCTTTAAAAAAAAATAGTAAGAAAGAGAACACAATAGTTAATTTGTTAAGAAAGTTATTCAAATAAATCTTAACCCTTTGAATGATATTTTTTTATCATTGACTGAAATAAAAATGAATAATTAACTAAAAGAAAAAAAACAACTAAATAAACTAGTTCATGGTACAGATAAATTCCTTATTTGATATTCTGCTTTGCTTAACATAAATGATATAATTAAAAGTTCAAATTAGAAATAGATTTAAAATTTTTAAGAAAATCACAAGAAGTTGTCATCTTTTAGATCCGAGAAGGAATTAGTCCAGTCAAATTGTGTTTTTATCATGAAAGTTTTGAGGTATAGTTCTGATTTTTTGCATATTTTGCATATTTTTTGCATATTCATGTTTTTTGGGGCGCTGAATCCAAATCTGAGGTCTCCCACTAAAATTTCGTGACGCAACATTGTAGAAAATGTAAAAAAAATTTGAAAATTTCCATTTTTTGGCGGTTTTTTGCTTATAACTCGAAAACTATCAATTTTATGTAAATAACCTTCTTATTCAAAATGAAAGTGCATAAAACTTCCTAAAAATTTTTTTATTTACGTTTTTTCTCCGTCCAACCAGTCGGGCTCAAGAGCAAAATCCAAGTCTTCGACCCCGACAGCCCTCCCCCCCCGTCCCTTAGATTTCTGGGGTTAAAATTTGTCAAATCAAATTATCTGGCCAATTTTCATTAGATTTTTTTAATACCTAGGGCGTTAGAATTTTTTGTCAGTATTATGGCTAGAATGTGTGTTCTCCTGTTATAAAACACAAAACACCCAAATTCTAGCTACTAGTAGCTCAGAATTTGATTACAAGATTAAAATTTCTGTTTGAGAGAAATTTATTCTTGATTTCAACTTAAAAAAAATCAACTGGTGTGTTCACCACGCGACTTTCACATTTTCATTTATTTGAAGTCATCTGGACTCTACTAATTTACACCCCTTCCTTTATTTCGTTTTTTTTGATTTTCTCAAAAAACAGCTCAAACTATTAAGTTAAGCTTAAGTTTCGAATTTCGTATCTCTGAGATTTATGATTGCGAAACACAGGAGGGTACATACGTACGCACTGAACAATGGATTTTTGCCTTCTTTTTGGCCTCTGGGGACCACAATATCCGGTTTTATGTTCTAAATCCGGTTTCCAACTATTAAGGGCATCTATTCCTTCCACCTAGAAGTTGAAAAATGAAATCAAATTTTTTCATCTCTGAGATACAAGCTCTCAAAGAGTCAGGACCCAGATAGGGCATCGCAATACTTCCCCATTATATTCTATAGAATATAAATGTGAAATTTATATTCATGTTCCTTGTTTTGTATTTATTTTATAGACTGATGATGACAAGGCATACTTGTCGAAACGTCTCCTGAAAATAAATATATAAGAATCAAAAACAGAAAAATTTCTTTCATTTCTTATGGGAGAAGTACCTTGTGGCAACCGACAACTACATCCTAGCCACTGGTTTGACTCATATACCTCAGAGTATTATAGTGCTTAAATAAATGTGAAAGTAAAACTCATATCAAATCAATTAATTAAAAAAATCAAATTTCAAAAACTACAAAATATCGCGTTACAACATGGGGGTCTCAATCGATGGGTATTAGTGTCCCCTGACCACAGACCTTCGCTGGGGACACCCTGTATTATGTATCTGTAAAACCAACTTTACTTAGTTTCCATAAAATAGTTCTTTCTTTTGGAAAAATGGTTACTAATAATAATATAGGAGGAACAGCTAAGTTTGAAAAGCAGGAGTGGGGGTGTCTCCAGTCAGGACAGACATTTCCCCTCCAGCCTCAACATTAGTCGAGTCAGAAATTTCTCCAAACAAATCCATTTTGAAACTGGGCCAGTCTCCGCCAGAGGGAATGTCCGTCGAAATGCCGAGACTGTTCAGAGACCATTCCGACACCAATCTGATATTGAGGCATATCTCCGCCCGATCGAATGTCGCTCGAAATACCGAGACTCGGTTAGTTGAGCATTCTGACACCAACCTGATATTAATACCAAACTCCGACTGATCGTAAAACCCATGTGTCTCATAAATGGTAACAGTCGGATGTCAGATCTATACGCTCATGTCGGTTTAGTCTCAGACTTGCCACATGGGTAATTATTATTTAAAAAATCCATTTTTCTCTCTTTATATTTAAATAGCTCGTTAGCTCTGAGTAAATTAGTGAATTGTTGTTTTTTTTTTTTTTATTATTTTAACCATTTGAGTAGTTATGTATTAATTTTAAAATTAAATATTTCGATATGTTAATCAGAAAAATTATCTCTTTCGAATGATATAGGTTTAATTTAGGTATACTTTGTGTGTCATCAAGCATAAATGATTTCTAGTTTTACTCGACTAGCTTATTTTGAAATTTTTTAACCGACTTCAAAAAAGGAGGAGGTTCTCAATTCGACTGATTTTTTTTTGTATTATGTTACCTGATATCTTCGCCAATTGTGAACCGATTTTGATGATTTTTTTTGCATTGGGTTCTGTCTAGTTTCCGATTGGCAAAAATATCAATTTCATTGGTATTGAACCTTTTTTGTTATGTTTGTTCAGGCATAACTTCTTTGTTTATGAACCGATTTTAATTATTCTTTCTGCGTTTGGTCAGTATAGCTCCAAGATAGTCAAGATACCTAACTGTTTATTTATTTATTTATTTTATGTTTGTTCAGCGAGAACTTTTTGCCACGTGGACCGATTTCGATGATTCTTTTTTTATTGAAAAGGGGGTACCTTAGGGGTGGTCCCATATTAATTTGGTCAAGTTCTGATGATATGATCAATGATGAAATAACGCAAATCTCCAATTCTTATGAGCAAATAATCGAAATTATAATAAATAAAATCTCTTATAAAAAAATCTTAAAACATTCATTTAAAACCCGCAAACGTTTCGAGAGAATTTCTATATTTATGAATTGAATTTTATTATCATTTTCTCATTGAAAATTGGGGATTGAATATGGTATTGGAATAATTATCGGAAAAGAGATTTTTTTCTTTAATTAGTTTTTTCCTCTTATTAAAAACAAGGACTAAAGATGATCAAGGACACTCGATGGTGGAGAAGTAATCTCCGGAGTCGAAGCTAAAATAAAATGTATACATAAATTCATGTAAAATAATTGGTTTAATAAATTTATATCATTTTCTGATTCCTTCGACCGAATCTTCTTCTCTTACGAGATGCATGCAAGGTATTATATTAAGTCACTATTAATGACATCACTAAAAAGAGAAAAATAAAAATAATTTTAATAGAAAAAAAATAAAACCGACTTCAAAAAAATTAAATGCAACAAATAAAATAATAATAACTCAAAACCAAATAAAATGCACTAAAAGGTATAAAATAATTATCTAATTTAGTTACAACTAAACGACGAAATATTAACATGAAATCACTTTTTGAAGTCGGTGCCAAACAAACTATATAAGCGAGCGTACCCGCCAAACGTACTAAGTAAAATCCGTCGAGTTCGATTAATAAAATATATATTTTTGGCACCGACTTCAAAAAGTGATTTCTACTTAACCTTAAACACAATTTTCACTTTTCTAATCCAAAAATTTTAGATAAAGAATATAACTTGGAAAAAAGATTAATTTTGGAATTGATCGATATGTATGGCACCGACATTAAAAAGTGATTTCATGTTAATATTTCGTCGTTTAGTTGTAACTAAATTATTTTATAGCTACCTTTTAGTGCATTTTATTTGATTTTTGAGTTATTATTATTTTATTTGTTGAATTTAATTTTTTCAAGTCGGTTTTATTTATTTATTTTTTTTATAAAAATTATACTGGACTAGCTTATTTTTTTACGTAGAGAAAGTGGTGTAGGTTGTAGGTGAAACATGATGATATTAATTAATAAAGTAAAGCGTGTGTAGTTTCACAGTGAAACTACACACCCTTTACTTGATTAATTAATGGACTTGCTTATTTTGAAATTTTTACTTTAAAAGTTTTCTCTAATCTGTTTTCTTTATTTCTTTCTCAGATCAAGTGGTGGAGGCGCAGACCGAAGCTGAAAAATGACACCTGTTCTAAAAAGGTAAAATTACCACCAATTATTAATTATTTATTAATTAATTTAGTATCCATTCTGAATCGATTAGAATAAAATATATTTTTTGTGACTATATTACTGTTGTTGTTATTTTCTGATCTGATAGATATATGATTAACAATTTCAATCAATACATAAATAGATGGTTCGAAACAACAACGCCTACATCCTCAGAGCTTTTTTGTTTGATTTAACGTTGTTGTTTTAGTTGTTGATGTTGTTGTTATGTAATTGACGATGTCTTTTCTATCCGAGAGCAACGGTAGCATATATGCATTATGTTCGTTTGGTAACGATGTTCTTTTTTTATTATTATTATTATTGTTGCTACTACTGCTAATAATAATATTAATCAGCCTACGCAGCCCGCATTGGGTGGGGTGTGGTCCCCATAACATTCCAACAGCGAACAACACTCTCCATGGTTTATACAAATACAAACAGACATTTGCTTCCAATTTATCTATCGAGCTTTATTTATTTATTTATATTCTAATTATTAATAACAAATAATCGTTCATTATTACGTTGTATTAATAATTAGCACTATACGTCATTATAATAACAATAATGGATTTATTCTAAAATATTTTTGTGGTGAAATTTAGAAGTCTTGGGAAGCAATTTTTAGTTCTAGGTATGTATTGAACACCATTGTAATATTAGTATTTTTAATTTGCTTGTACCTAGTTTATGTGTGGACAATAAATTCTACAAGTTTGTTTTGCCGAAAACCGAATCATAAACAGCTTAAATACAGCCCAAACCCTTACAAAACTGCAACATACGTCACAGGCATATCACAGCAACCACGTAAATATTTTAGAATTAATAAATAAGCGAAAAACTGTATTATTTTTTTTTATAAATTTTATTAAACCAATTATTTTACATTAATTAATGTATACATTGTATTTTGGCTTCGATTCCGGAGATTACTTCTCCACCATCGAGTGTCCTTCGGCACGCACGAAAAGCTCGTTTTTATATATTGAAGGAGACAATAAAAGAGTGTGTCTTCTGCTGGAATTATAAATAAATAAAATATATAATTCCAGCAGAAGACACACTCTTTTATTGTCTCCTTCAATATTTATAATATCTATATTTTATGAAATAATTTTTACTTTACCATACAGGGTATGGTCAAGTATTGTAATCGTGCATGAAATAAGCTGACGTGTTCTGATGTGGCCATCCACTCGACTTTACCATACAACCTGGCCCCTCAATTATATTTAATATTTAATAAAATTATTTAATATCATGTAGGGGGGGGTTAGTTTTTGCATTTTTAGACTTCTGGGGGTCCACTGATTATGTATACAAAATTTGGTTGAGTTTGCTCAAACGAGCTAGATTCTTAATTTTTAACCCCCACGACCTCCTTAATTTTGGGTTTTTATATCACCAAAATCTAATCAGCTCTTAATCTCAATGGACCAAAACTACTTGCGAAATTTGGTTTCGATATTCACACTAGTTTTTGAGCTAGCTCGTACACAAATTAACAGCAATTAACACACAGACTAACAGCCTAACAAACATTTTGACAAAACAATTATTATCTCGAAAAATATAATTTTTTCGATGTTCACTTATTAGAGCTGTTTTGTAGAGCGAAATGCCATGATTTCGGTCAATTTTTTTAATCGAAATAGTTTGAGCTGTTTTTTAGATATTTTGGAAAAAATAAGGAAAAAACCACTTTTTTCATGCACGATTACAATACTTGACCATACCATGTATGGTAAAGTAAAAAGTGGTTTTTTCCTTCTGTTTTTTCGAAATATCTCAAAAACGGTTGAAACTATTTCAATTAAAAAAATTGAACGAAACCATAGGATTTCGCTCTACAAATAAGCCTAATAAGTGAACATCGAAAAAATTATATTTTTCGAGATAATAATTTTTTAAATTGAAAGTTTTTTGCCGAGAGTATAGCAGAATTTTTATATATTGAAGGAGACAATAAAAGAGTGTGTCTTCTGCTGGAATTATATATTTTATTTATTTATAACGAGACTATAGTTTCGAGGAGTTTGCCCTCTTCATCAGTCTATTACAATGGATTCACACGAATTAATTTATGAATGTTACGAATTTTATTGACTCCTTGAATAATTTTTTTGTCAAAATGTCTGTTAGTTAGTCTGTGCGTTACCAAATTTTGTGGACGAGCTAGCTCACAAACTAGTGTGAATATCAAAACCAAATTTCACACGTAGTTTTGGTCCATTGAGATTAAGAGCTGATTAGATTGTGGTGATATAAAAACCCAAAATTAAGGGGGTCGAGGGGGGTTAAAAATTAAGAATCTAGCTCGTTTGAGCAAACTCAACCAAATTTTGTATACATAATCAGTGGACCCCCAGAAGTCTAAAAATGCAAAAACTAACCGCCAAAAATGGGGAGGGGGGTGTAGGGTCAAAAGATGAAAATCTAGGCCCTTATATCAAACTCAACCAATTTTTGTATACATAATCAGTGGGACCCCAGACGACTAAAAATGGAAAAAACTAACCGCCCAAAATGGGGGGAGGGGATAAAAATTAAAAATCTAGCCCGTTTGAGCAAACTCAACCAAATTTTATATACATAATCAGTGAACCCGCAGAAGTCAAAAATGCAAAAACTAACCGCCCAAAATGGGAGGGGGGGATGCATGGTCAAAAAATTAAAATCCTGGCCATTTGACCAAACTCAACCAAATTTTGTATACATAATCAGTGGGTTCCCAGAAGTCTAAAAATCAAAAACTAACCCCCCCCCCTACATGATTATAAATAATTTTATTAAATATTAAATATAAGTGAGGGACCAGGTTGTACCGTAAAGTCAAGTGGATGACCACATCAGAACACGTCAGCATATTTATTATTTAAACTACTAACTTTAACGCTTTAGTTGTAAGAAATTTAAGTAGGCTAAAGGTTAGCCTTCAAAAATTGGGTATCTTATGGCAATCTGGTACGATTTTATACTATAAAAAAGTAAAAAGCCGAGATTATTAATATTAGACAATTTGAAATTATCTCTTTGCGGGTTTTAATTAAATTAAGTCTTTTATTAATTAAAGTTAATTTTTCAAAAAAGCCATCCACATGACTTCATCATACACCTGGCCCCTCTCTAATATTTCATCTTCTTATAAACGAGCAAAAATTGCTTATATATTTATTTGTTTGTTTGTATATATATTTGTATCTTGGTTCTATTTTGAAAACGGCTCTACCGATTTTGATGAAACAAAATCTATTAACAAGTTTTGAGGATAAGAAAGCGATCTGGCTAGGTCTGGACCTCGACAAATTTAATCTTAATTGATCTTTTCTTAATTAAAGTAATTAATGATAGATGCAAATCTCAATAAAAAAGTTTGTTTACATTTGTTTCAATTATCTTTTATTTTTAATTGGTTTTTTTAATTTTAAAACCCACTAATAGGTTATAGCAAATATTAATATATATTTAAAATCAGGAATTTTTTTTGTTTTTAATTAACAGGTGTCTAAATCATAACATTACAGGTGTGTTTACAAATAAAGTGATTGAAGTGGCTTTTTTTATATAACTTGGAAACAAATCTTATTTAATTTTTATGTTTTTATTTCAGATCCTATACGATTATTTTTGAAAGCTAGAAAGACCTCAAAATATGTTTTCAGAGTTTTTCAAGATCTCTTAAACCAGAAAAGATATCGATATAGGTTTAGTTTAGAAAGGTGAAGCTTTGAAATACAAAAAACTTATTTGAGTATTTTGCTTTATTTGTCTGCGAAAGGAAGATCTAGTCATTTTGGGGTAAATTTTTGAAATTTTGCTCTATCTTCTCGAGTTTTTAATTAGCATTCAAATTTGGCACATAACTACGATAATTAATGCTAAATCTCGGGAATGTTGTTTTATTTTTTGAAATTTGACCCCTCAACTGAAAAATGCGCTATTTTTGATTTTGTGGTCTAAAACACAAATCTTTCTTGCCATTGGACCAAACTCAATCATATTTTGTATACATAATCTGTGGGCCACTAGAACGCTAGAAATGCAAAAACTAACCACCGAAAAAATGAAAATTCTTGCCCTTGGACCAAACTCAACCAAATTTTGTATACATAATCTGTGGGCCACTAGAAGGCTATAAATGCAAAAAATGAAAATTCTTTCCCTTGGACCAAACTCAAACAAATTTTATATACATAATCTGTGGGCCACTAGAAGGCTATAAATGCAAAAAATGAAAATTCTTGCCCATGAACCAAACTCAACCAAATTTTGTATACATAATCTGTGGGCCACTAGAAGGCTATAAATGCAAAAAATGAAAATTCTTGCCCTTGGACCAAACCCAAACAAATTTTGTATACATAATCTGTTGGCCACTAGAAGGCTATAAATGCAAAAAATGAAAACTTGCCCATGGACCAAACCCAACCAAATTTTGTATACATAATCTGTGGGCCTCTAGGGAGTTAGAAATGCAAAAACTGGGTGCGTAGCCCTTTGGATAGGGAGACGACCGCCGAATGCGGGTTTATCAGCTAGTATTTAATAAAATAACTTATAATTATTTTCCAAAGAACCCCCCCCCCCTTTTTAATTGTGGGCCCATTAGCAATTAATAATATCTCCAATAACATCCAAGCAGCCCGAAGTGAGTAATTTGGGAGGTGTGAACCGCGATTTGAATTAGGTGTACACCGTCTTTGGAATTATTTGGAATTCATTAGATAATCTATTGTCTTCTACTTAGAAATTAAAGTGGAAATGGAAGTAGGTGTACACGATTTTAGGTCGCGGTTCACCCCTCGGTAATTTGTAATCTTTATGAATATTAAAATTTCAAATAAATAAATTATTTTTCAGTGGTTCTTTTTATTTATCATGAAGAATTCGAAAGAAATGTCCCAAGGAGTTTGTCTCATTATTATCGGGGTTAAAGATAATTCCAAAGCTTACTCTATTATTATTTTATAATTAAATTTTATCCCTTAAAATGTTTTTGTCATCAGATCAGAGAGAAGAGAGAGTTGGACTCTATCATTATCACATTATTATTCTAGAGCAAACGAGCCAAAAGGTAAAGGAAACAGACAAATTAAATTACCAGAGGCAGTCATTGGTCGGTCGATTATTAAATGCACATTATTGCATTGGAGTTGCATAGAGACATCAAGCAAGCCGAGAACAGAACAAGATCCAGCCATGTTGATAAACAACAAACAACCAATGAGAAAATAATACAATATTAAGGATAGACAATGTAACTTAATTAGATTAGTAGGAAATAATAAAGTATAGTAATAATATTATTAAAATAATTCTCTAATGACCTAATTTTCCCTCTTCAATCTAACAGCTGATTTAAAAACGAAATTTTCAAATAATAACCACATCCCCCTTGATGCTTAGCTTGATCGAATCCAATAGGCTGGTCAATCCCAATCTATATAATAAAAATGAATTTCTTTTTCTTTGTAAGCGCGGATCTCTCAAATGCCTGGACCGATTTGGCTATTTTTTTTTTAAATGTTCGTAATAGTCCAATTCAGGTTAATACTAAAAAAACATTGGAAAAGTTGCCCGGAAAATTAGAAAATTCACGGAAAACTAAAACAAAATGTGTTTAGCCAACCTAGCTTGCCAAACAATAAAAGAACTAAACTAGCAAACTAACCATGTGTTGGCAGCCCTATCTGTCAGATTTTTGAATTGTCATTTATTCTTAAAAGAGATCTAACCACATTATCGTTGAAGAAGAATTTAATAATGCAACAAAGATTTAAAAAACTATCTATTTTTTTAAAGTACATTTAAAAACAAAAATAAAAAAATAAACTGCAACGGATCGTTGCTAAACTTTATCCAATGTACTATCTTATTCTAAAATAAAGTACTTTAAAATATAATTTTACAAAAAACTATATTTGACCTTTTTTGTGGTCCTCAAGGTACAAGGTACTTAATTACAATGAATTTTAAATCACACAAATATTAATTTGACAATTTAATTGATGAACTCAAAAATTGTTATTTAATTAAATAAACTGCAACGGATCGTTGCTAAACTTTATCCAAATTCATTTGAAATATTAATATGTTTATTCCTTTATTATTAATCAGATATCACTTGCAATTTGCAGTTCATGTTGACTTTAATTCAAAAATAATGATCGATTCTCATTTAACAGTCGATGAATAACCATTCTACATTCGATTTTTGACGTTTCGGTTTTTATTGGTAGCCATTGGTGAAGACATGGAGGAATCGACTTAAAATCAAAAATACCAATCGATTCTTATCTAATACTTGAGGAATAACCTTATTGCATTCCATTTTTGATGTTTTGACTATTAATGGCAAGCTCTACTGAAAATGTGGAGGAATCGACTTAAAATCAATAAGACTAAATTCTTTTATGATAAACAACTCAAGCTTGAGAATAAGAGAATGTTTTATAAATAGAGATTTTTAATACATTTTAAATATTTGTTTCATCTTATTTGTTATGAGTGTATATTACAGTTAAAGAGAATCTCAAATTAAATATATTTAAGACTTTATAATAAAACAATTATATTTATTCTCTGTTACTAATAAAACATCAATAAAGCAGCCACGTGGGGGTCCAGGGGCGAAGCCCCTGACATAGTAAAAGGCCCGCCGAAGGCGCTGCCTTGAAAGCTAGTACATAAATAAATATCAATAATTAATGAATTTGTATTATTTATTTTCTAATAACATATAAACTGTTTGATCTAGTTCTCTTAATCCATCCGACTAAGCTCTTCGCTCTATTTATATCGGTTTATTTATCTAGACTAATGAAATATATTATCAAAAAACTATATTTATTATTATTATAATTTTGGATCATCAAATTATTTAAGGTAAATATGAGAATTTTGGATATATATTATTTATATAAATTCTTAAGTTTTTTCTATTATTCATTAAAATAATATAATTTATTGAAAAGATTTTGTTTTGCAGTGAATTACAAAGTTGTTGATTCATAAAATCAATGAGATTGTCCTCTGCTTGATGCAAACAAACAAACCAATAAATTATATATCTAGACGCACCCGGACCATGTGTACATTTACACGAACCATTTCGAGCTACTTTCGACCACCCCCATAATTCAAAAACTGTTAGACCTTCAAACTTGCAATTATGCGTGTCTAATAAGGCCCACTGGAACACCTAGAATCACAAATTTCATGAATAAATTTATTATAGTTCGTGAGTTAATAAGGTCTGAAAAGTGCCATTTTTATAACACTCACTGACGTTGAGTCACATATCAAAAACCTAGTGTACTTCCGCTGATGCTAAAATCCTGAAATTTGGTATTTGGGGTACAATTAAAGGGACAAATCGAAAAATCGAAACGTTCCTTTCTTTAGGACCTAAAATGATGGGATGAAATTTATAGGCTTAATTAACATATCGATGATGAAGTTTCACAACCTCCCATTTCAAAATAGTCAAGTTTAGAGTAGTGCCTTAAAACTAAAATTTAAATACGTTTTACAAATCATTTGACGGAGATTAATATAAAGGTTTTAACTGAAGCAAAAAGTTACCGAGCATCGCTCGGTGGCCAGGTGTTTTAGATAAATAAAAGGATGAAACTTGCAATGGTCTTGCTGTAAAATAAGAAATATTCGAATCAAACATATCTGTATTTTTATTTGGAATTTTATATATATATTAATATATAAATTATTAGTCAATAGAACAGGGAATCCTGATGAGTTCTGGATAGAGTAGCACTAATTGACCGGCAGTGACAGCAATTACAAGCTAATGAGAGGGGAACGACCGCCCAGTGCAGAGGAGAGAGAGAGAGCCAAAATACTTCTTCAAGTCAAGTCTTCACTTAGAGATATTCAAGCAGTCAAGCCTTCACATATATACACGCTGCTAGTCTTCGCTTACACAACACACATATACAAGCAGTCAAGTCTTCGCTGAATATACAAGTCTAGCCTTCGCTTATACACACAATACACACTTCTATTCGATTTTTCACCTAGACAATACACATTCCGAGTCTAGTCTTGCTGAGAGTGTATACATACATATTATTATTACTACAGAGAGAGAGCCAGGAGCTGCAACTTCTCACTTGTATATATATATGTAATCATATATATATCATATGTTCTTTCATCATCGAGCAGCCTTCGTCATCTAAGGCACAGTATTATTGATACACGTTCGTCGTCATATAACAAGGACTACCGGCATACAAGGCGCGTACCGCTGATATATATATAATAATTATCTACACTGAGACCCGAGAAGCACACCTTCGAATTCGGCACTCAAACCCGTTATATATATATATATTTTCACCGGCCGTTCTTCAGCAGCGACAAGTCTATCAATAAACCATCCCGCTGGACCCAACAGAGTTTGCCGTGTACGATACTCTCTACCTCACCTCAACTAATTGTACTGCTCAGGAATAAACGTCTCATTGTCTTTTGCTAACTGTTGGTCAGTATTACAATTATTTATAGAATAAGTACCAGGAAGTCCGCATCCTCACATCCCTCACCGTCACATAAACATTTCATTCTCCATTATAGGGACGCCGAGCTTGGATCAGCCACTGAGATACACGCTCAAACCCCATAAAAAGTCGAAGCAGATAAACTAATAACCTAATAATAAAGAAACCTTAACGTAAATTTAAATAAAGCCCAATTCCCCTTGAACATGAGTAGAGTACATTGCCCTCCCCCCTTTGCCCCTTCTATTCATCCCACCCCCTCGCGTGGTTCCGTTAGCTGAGATTAAAAGCTACCTATAATTCACATTGCCCCCCCCTTCGCCCCTTCAATTCATCCCACCCCTCGCGAACTCTTCAAAAAGAATTGATATAAAGTAAATAAGTAAATTTAAAAATATAAGCTAGTAGTTAGGTTTCACAAAATAAAAGACAAAATGCTTGTTAGTATGACTCTATTATATATTTCGGGGTATGAGTCCATCTTCAGGAGTTCAGAAAGTAAGCATTTTCTCTGTGAACTCCTGAAGATCTCCCCGAAAATATATAAGTCATACTAACAAGCATTTTGTCTTTTATTTTGTGAAACCTACCTAGTAGCTTATATTTTTAAATTTTCTTTTTACTTTATTAATAATTATTAAGATGGAATCGTAGGTAGTTGGATAAAAAAATTAAATAAAAAAAACCGAGTTTTCTCATTTCAATATTCAGAACAACAATTCCGTCTTACAATAAGGTATTTTAAAACCAATCTATTTTTTGTTAAACATTATTTAGTGATTTTTACCATGATTCATTGTTTGAGATTGTCTTTATCTCATTATTTCAGCCTCTGAGGAAGTCATAATAAAATGATGAAACGTCACGGCATATTGAATAAGAATTTTCATTTAATTTGTTTTATCCAACTACCTACGATTCCATTTTAACGATTTAATTAAACGCTTTATATTAGCTTCAGTTGTATGTAACAGGTCAAATGTAAAGGATTCTAGAAAAGTCGATTTTATCCTAATTCTAATTGTCATATTGATTTGAAACTTTAGAAGTACAGGGTGGGCCACGGGAACTGGACGTTTTTGGAATAGACAGTACTAGTCAAGTAAGAGGGGTAGAAAGTTGGCGAGGATCGCATTCCAAATCTCTGAGTCTACCATTCAGTGTTTATCATGGTTCATTGACAGTTCGACCACCGCGTATTTGTTTATGAAAGTTTATTGCGTAATAGAGAATCAGATGTATCGGCCTAGAGGGAGTTCAGGCTGCTCTTCAATATCGGACATCGGGTTAGCTGGAGTCCAGTAACGACAGTTTTGCCGATTAATGAAGCCATTCAAATGAAAATGAGCTTCATTACTAATAAGAATAATGGCATCCTCATTCCTCTCTAAAAAATTCAGCATAGTCTCGGAGAAAGCTCTCCTTTGTGGACAATCGTTTGGTTGCAACTTTTGAACTAGTGTAAGCTTATAAGGATGAAAACGAAAATCGCTATGGTGAACACTGAATGGTACAATTAGAGGATTTGAATTGGCCAGTTTTCTACCCTCTTTACTTGCCGAGTACTGTTAATTCCGAAAACGTCCGATTCCCGTGGCCCACCCTATATATGTAATTCAGGTGACAATATAATAATTTTTTACAAACGAACTAATCTGATCAATGAATTAATATTTTCCTAATTATCCTAACTCCTCTAGAATGGAGAATCAAATTTATATTGGTACATTTTAGCAGCCTACCCTACAGGGGGTTATAAATGGCCCGCTTTGTATCAAACTCTTTATGGTTATGGTCAGTGAAACAATTTATTAATAATGTTTCACCTAGAACCTACACCAGACCGCCTTAACCAATTTAATGATATCTGACCAAAAATATAAATGTGAGAAAAGGGGCCGAGTTCGTTACAAACGACGTTCAAGGTTGTCGGCAAATTTCGTATCATTAACGAGGCCTAATCCTTGTTGAAGATATTCTATGCCCAGTAGCCGCTTAGGATTAGTGTTTCACGTGTTTCCCACTCGTTTGTTAAACAATACAACCAGAATTGTGGTTGCCTAATTGAGTTTTGTCATCAAATCCAATTCCTAATAAATGAAAGAGATAGGGATACGATTTAGACATTTTGTAGTATCAAAGGAGGGAGATCTCTGATTGTGGAACCAGTTGTCGGTTGTCGGTTGTCGGTTGTCTCTATATATTTTTCATCAGCCAAAAGAGATACCGTCATCAGCTAATTTGAATTTTACGAGTCATTTCTATTGCATATACGAGAGATTATTTACTATCATCATTCGGGATTTAAAGAAGAAGAAGAAGAAGAAGAAGAACATGAGCATTGATCAATAAATTACAACAACTTATGAATATTTTAAATTAAACATTCACTCTTGAGTTGTTATATAAATTGATGATTGCTTTATGGGAGCTTTGATCTTTTCATACACCCCCGCAATTCGATATTTGAGAATGTTTTTTTTTACGATAAATCTATCGCCAAGTGAACTTTAGATATAATTCACTCAATAAATAAATAAATAAATAAATAAAAGAATAATAATAACTTTATGAAATGAAAGCCTCCAAACGACCTTGGTATCTAGAAAGCATAAAGATACCATTGATTTTGAAATTTTTTTGAATTACTGCTTGGTTTTCACCGAGGGGTGATCCGCGATTGGAAGTAGGTGTACACCTCTTTGGAAGTATTTTGGAAGTACTTGGAAATATTTTCAAGTACTTCCAAATATTTCAAGTACTTCCAAATATTTCCAAGTGCTTCCAAATATTTCCAAAGTGCTTCTAAATATTTCCAAGTACTTCCAAATATTTCCAAGTACTTCCAAAATACTTCCAAAGAGGTGTACACCTACTTCCAAGTACTTGGAAATATTTGGAAGCACTTGGAAATATTTGGAAGTACTTGGAAATATTTGGAAGTACTTGGAAATATTTAGAAGTACTTGGAAATATTTGGAAGCATATGGAAATATTTGGAAGTACTTGAAATATTTGGAAGTACTTGGAAATATTTGGAAGTACTTGAAAATATTTGGAAGTACTTGGAAATATTTAGAAGTACTTGGAAATATTTGGAAGCATATGGAAATATTTGGAAGTACTTGGAAATATTTGGAAGTACTTGGAAATATTTGGAAGTACTTGAAAATATTTGGAAGTACTGAAATATTTGGAAATACTTGGAAATATTTGGAATTACTTGGAAATATTTGGAAGTACAAGTGGAAGTAGGTATACAGCATATTAGGTCGCGGTTCACACCTCGGTTTCCACATTCATTCGGAAAAAAAACTAAAATTGTTTTAGGTCAGAATTTTCAAAAAAATCAAAATTTGGAAAATTTTCTGTTAAATTCTAAATTTTTCAAATTTCTCAAAAATTGCTATTTTCCGAAAAAAAATATTTTCAAATTTTGAAAAAAATCAATCACAATTTTCAAAAAAATAAAATTAAAAATAAAAATCGAAATTCTAAAAATTAAAAAAAAATCAAAATTTTCAAATTCAATAACATCACTACAAATTAGTACAATGAATGCACAATGGTGGATTCAGCACTTCTCTTGGCCCCAGACCCAATTTAATTTTGATACTCCACCCCCATAAATTTAATTTAATTTATTTTACATTTATAAAAATGTACATTGTATAATAAATTTTATCGCACAAGTAAAAAAAAAGCACATTTAATTTATCCATATTATTATTATTTTCTTTTCATTTCCTTTTTAGTAATAATATAATTAATGTTAAATATCGGGTTAGGCAGAGCAATTTGCTTATTTAGAAATTCAATTAAGAAAAAAGTAACGCCGATATATAGTTAATTCTATGAACTGCATCAAGTACAACATTTAAATTTGTACAAGAGAAAGTATTTAATCTTTAAATATTTAATTCTAAGATTTTAGTAGAAATATTATTATATTGCGATATCAGAGTGGATTCATTCCTCCAAAAGTCGAACCTGAGAACTTACATGCTTTCCGTTACAGTCAGCTCACACCCCTCGAGACAAAAAAACCTCTCTCTGAATCCCAATATAAGATTCAATCAAATTCTTTACTCCATTATTATATACTCTTCGGAAATTAAAAAATATAGCTTAAAATGAAAAAAAGTTTTTCATAGAAGACCTCTTATTTAAATATAAAACTAAAGATTTGAGCATCTTCTTTTTTGAAATAGTTGGAATGTTTTCAAAAAATCAGCTCTGGTTCAGAGAGAAGTTTTTGTCTCGAGGGTGTGAGCTGACTGCCCGGAAAGCATGTTAGTTCTCAGGTTCGACTCCTGTGGGGATGAATCCCCTCTGATATCGCAATTTAATAATATTTCTACTAAAATCTTAAAATTTGTCCTAAAAATTAAATTCTTTCTCTTTTAAAATAGATTTGTTAATCTGAACCCGAGCAGATTTTTTAAAAACATTCCAACTATTTTCAAAATGCTCAAATTTTAGTTTTATATTTAAATTTTATGTTTACCACAGTTTTAAAGATGATATCAGGTCATTATTCTCAATATACTACGTCATCTCTTTGAGGGGCGTTCTCAACTGGCCGGCACGGTAGCCCGATTTAACCCCCTGCGACTATTTTTTATGGGTCTATCTAAAATCACTTGTCTAGAACGATCGTCCTAGGGCCCTGGCTCACCTAAAGAACATTTTTCAAGATGTCGCCAACATACCCGTCAATACGCTGGAAAGAGTTGAACGAAACTTCAAAGTTCAATTTACGGAGTGTATGGAGAATAATGGACGCCATCTGCCTGATAAAATTATCATCTTTAAAATTGTATAAACATAAAATTTAAGCATTGTACTTGATGCTGTTCAAAGAATTAAATATATATTTGCGTTACTTTTTCTTGATTGAATTTCTTAATAAGTAAGTTGCTTTGCCCCACTCTATACTTTCAACACTAATTATGCTAAATATCTTTTTTGTTATTTGAGATCTGATGCGCCCTTGATTTATGAGGCTCCGTGCTCCTGTGTAGAAATCCTCCACTGTGAATGCAAATAAATTTAGTAAAATTAATTTAACTACCATATATATATAACAAACAATATGTATATTATATATAGTATGAAAAAATATGTGCTTCAACCTTCCTTTTATTACTTTCTTTAAATTAAATTTTTGTGATTGAAGATAGCAGAGCAGCAAGTGGATCTTTTCTTGCTATAACAACTAAATTTCATTATAATAAATGTAATTAGTTATTTATAGATATACTACTTATGCAAAAAAATAAAGTACAGGTATTAAACAAAATTAATTGTCAAATAAAAATAGTTCAAGTAGAAAGAGATGAAAGAATTTCTTTTATTATATTTTATTATATATATCATATTCTAATCTGATTCAACTCCTGTCACATATTTTACTGTTTTACTATAGAAGTAGATTTTAATATAGACTCGAAACCAACTTACGTGAATCAACACATAAGAATTGAATAATTATATGTATTATGCAAAAGACAACGTGATAAAAATAATATAATAATAATAATTTTATATTATTTTAAGTTTTTATTTAAATAATTTTACGATTTTATATAATAATACAATCAAAGGAAAAAATCCCTGAGATAATATTATTGTTTTGGACATTAAATAAATAAGACTGAAATATAAAATATTATACAGGGTGTCAGGATAAACCCTGAACAGGAGATAGTCCAGCTTCTGAGCCTAATAAAACCGACTTCAAAAAAATTAAATGCAACAAATAAAATAATAATAACTCAAAAATAAAATAAAATACACTAAAAGTTATAAAATAATAATCTAATTTAGTTACAACTAAACGACGAAATATTAACATGAAATCACTTTTTGAAGTCTGTGCCAAACTTATACATTTTATGAATTGAATTTGACGGATCTTACTTAGTAGGTTTGGCGGGTACGCTTGGTTATATAGTTTGTTTAGCACCGACTTCAAAAAGTGATTTCATGTTAATATTTCGTCGTTTAGTTGTAACTAAATTAAATTATTATTTTATTTGATTTTCGAGTTATTATTATTTGATTTGTTGTATTTAATTTTTTTGAAGTCGGTTTTATTTTTTTATAAAAATTATTTTTCTTTTTCTTTTTTTAGTGGTGTTATTAATAGTGACTTAATATAATACCTTGCATGCATCTCGTAAGAGAAATTCGCCGGGCGAATGAATCAGAAAATGATAATAAATTTCAATTCATAAATATAGAAATTCTCTCGAAACGTTTTGCGGGTTTTAAAAGAATGTTTTAAGATTTTTTTTTATAAAAGATTTTATCTATATATATAAAATTAAGGTTTTATCTGTACATTGCTCCAAATCACGCCAAATTTTGGTTGCACACGTTTCAAGGAAAGTTATAAAAGTTTTAAAACACCCTCAACCAAATTCCTGTCTGTCTGTCTGTATGTCTGTTTCAGTGGTTTCCGAAAAGTTGCTCAAGATTCACGTAAAAACGACTGAAGAAATTATTATGAAATTTCATATTTACATCAGATGACTTCTGACTTACGTTTTTAGCTATATAACGTTTTGATATTTTGACCCCCAGAAGGGGGTTTGGGGGGGGGGGGGCGCACGAATAAAAATTATCAAATAACTCCTAAACTATTAACCCTACGGCAAATTTTATGATAATTAAAGTTGTAGGGGATGTGATTTCCGGCAATTTTTGTTTAAAAAAATTTCCCCAAAAAACCACCCAAAAAGGGGGGAGGGTGAAAAATGTAAATTCTTGCCCTTGGAGCAAACTCAACCAAATTTTGTATACATAATCTCTGGGCCTGTAGAGAGCTAGAAATGCAAAAACTAACCACGCAAAATGGGAGGAGGGTCAAAAAATGAAAATTACTGACTATTTGAAGCCCTGAAGAAGTCGTCAAAGTCGACTAAACGTTGGTTGATAAATAAAAAAGTCACACATAAAACTTGTCCTTATTTTCCTAATAATAGGTACAAACTTTCAAATTAATACAAATTATGGACGGAAATGATAATAATAGTTATATATTAATATTATTTTTAATTTAAAATTCTGATAAAAACTGGGTGCGAGGGTGGGGCGGGGTGAAGGTGGATGTGGGGGTGCAGGAGGTGGGGGGCAGTGGGTTCTGGGGGGGGGAAGTGCTGGGTTTTAGAGCAAGGGGGTTCGGGGGGTGTATCGGTGGGTCCATATATACTTTATATAGTGTTACTATATATATATATAGTATTTGTATTTTTATCAGAATTTTAAATTAAAAATAATATTAACATATAGCTTTTAACTGAAGTAAAAAGTTACCGTGAATCACTCGTTGGCACCAGGTACTTATGATATTAAACGAAAAAAATAAACTTTTTCACCCTCGAAAAAATCTGGAATGAATGCAAAGGGTCCCTCTTGTGGTCTCAATCTTCGAATTTTTAGAAAAATTAAATAATAATTCCAGAAATATTTTTATCAAACTATATAAATAAAAATGTACTGTTACGCTTAAGTGATACGTTGAAGGATCTCCGAAAGTTCTTCACCGATTTCTTTGAAATTTTCACACAACATTCCATTCAAATACACGAGTGTTTTTATAGATATCACACCTGTGGAATGTAAAAAAATATTTTTTTCGAGGAAATAACGTTAGCGCCTCTCTGGGGGTAAAAGCAAACAAACAAGATGGCCGATAATAGCTTTTTGGAAATCTTTCAACTGTCAATATTAAATTTTGGTTGAGGGAACAATTTTGACAATTAATTTATAATAATATAATAACGAGACGCTCTCCCGCCAGGGGCTTAGGTGATGCCGGGCCGAAGACCCGGGCGTCATCTAAGTTCTAATATAAAAGTATTTAGATAGAATAACTACCCCCCAGCCACCCCCCTCTCGTTGCTCATTTAATATAATAAAATAAGATAATGAACCTTGTTTTTGAATGCTCATATTTTAAACAACTATTCTCAAAGAAAAAAATATTTCACTCATAAATTCACGTTTAAATATATTGAAAATGATAAATAATAGAGATATCAAATAATAAATAATAATAATTAAATAATAAATATTAAAAAGAGAGAGAGAGTGCTGTTTTATCGGCCGAAGAAGAAGCGTGAAGCTACACAGAGTGAAGAAAAAAATGAATAAATAAATGTTTTTCTACACTATGGTGAGAAAATTTATTAAAAACAATCTCTTTCTCTTTTCTTCATGGCTTTGATATTTGAACTGAATTGGAATCAAGCAAGCAAGAAACATGCCGAGGCGCCGCCGCGCCAGCTTGGTTTTTTTTTTTTGGTCAGGGGGTGGTCGTCGCCGATCGCTTAATTTCCGATTCAAATATTCTTGATAGGAAAAATGTTCTTGTATGATTTAACATCTCTAATAGCCAATGTATCCTTTAAAACACATAAAGAACAAGTGTCGAGGGTTCTACCTCGTCTTCTATACATTTAAATCAACCTCTCTTTCATCGTGACGTCATCATCGAGAGGCTCGGGCCGCTCTTTTGTCAAGAATTATCTATCGTTTTCGAATTAGAACTGAAATGTGAGTGTGTGATTTACGTAGCAACAAAATTAAGATACTTTCAAAGAGGACGTCGTAAACATTCGGGTGAGAAGACAAGAGGTGGCGAGGGGTGGGGTGGGGGGTGCTAATCGGTAAAAGACTGCGAAAAATACATACACATAATTTTTAATCAAAAAAATATAAAAACCTGATGAAAATTTAAGGAGTTATCATCATTTATAACGAATTATAGCCGAGAGTTTTCAATAAAATTGCGTTCTGGTAAATTTATAAGACAAGTGTTTTTATTTAACCAGGTGATTTTTATGCAGTAAAAATACCTAAAAATGTAGGAAAAAGTGAAAATCTATGCAATTTCAGCGAATAATTTAAATCAGTGGTTCTTAACCTATGGGTCGCAAAGCATATTCTTTGGGTAGCGCAGAGTCGTTAATCAAATATTTTTATACGAGCTTTTCTTGCGTGCCTTCGGCACGCCCTCGAAGCTCGGCCCTCCTGGCTGGTGCCCTGGCGGGCAGCGTCTCGGTCCAAAAATTTTATTCCTCTTAAAAAACCACGCTCCAAATGTATACCCGTAAACTACCGAAAATACATCGTCTCTTAAAAGTTTCGCCTCTTTAATTTTTGAGTGGCGGGGGGGGGGGGGGAGGAATAATTATGAATATATTTAAATTTAAAATTTAATTTAAATTTCATTTTTCCTTTTCAAAACAAAAATAATGAAATGATTTATGAACTGCAAAAAATTCGCAGGCTGAATCATGGAAATTATTCAAATTTACGCGATTCAATTAATTTAATTAATTACAAAAAATATATTTAATGTTTCTTAATTTAACATGAATTGGAGTCTTTCATTTCAAAATTATTATTATATTATATTTCAAATTTGCCTGGTTAATGAAAATCGATTGGAGCCATCAGTTTAAAATCCCAGCTGACAATTATATTTCAAATTTGCCTCGTTAATTAATATATATTTAATGTTTTTTAATTTAAAATCTATTGGTGTTTTTTCATTTTCATTCGAGTTTAAATGAATACAATATTATCTCGACACAGTCTAAATCAAAAATATATAGTTTTAGTAACAGAAATCAAAATATAATTATTAATGTTTCAATGGCGTAATGGCTAGAGCTAATGCCCTTAGTTCAAGAGTTCGTCGGTTCGATTCTAGGCAAGACGGTAATTTTTTTAGAGAAATTTCTCTAAGCGTTGTTACAAATTAATCTAGACAAATATATATAGTATTATTATAATGTAAAAAATATATTTTGATTTATTCAATACTATATAAAAATTGAAAATATGAACAACACGCTCTTTTTCATTAAATTTTCCTTAGATCGAAAAGTACCTTTGGTTATCTTAATTGTTACAAAATTGTATATGAGTTGAAAAAGTCATCATTGAAAATTGAAGAACATTTCTCAAGTATCGTCTAAAAAAATGTAATTACTTTTTTTTTGACGGTGGGGCGTGGGGGGTCGCGACATGAACATATTTCTCAAAATTGGGTCGCAGCTTAAAAAAGGTCACTGTATAAATGATTAATGATTTTCGTTTCGGTTTAATATTTTCTTCACAAAGAGAAACAAAGAGGTTGTCCTCTGCTTGATGCAAATAAACATACACACCAGGCGCAGATCCAGACCTCTGTTTTTTTTTGGGGGGGGGGGGGGCGGTCGCCGGTATATAAGATCTACTTTTGATCTCGGAAGTGTGTCGCGATCGAATTGTCCAATCGGGGGGGGGGGGGGGGTCAGTGACGACGCCCTCCCCACATAAAACTTTATTTTCTTCAATTTTAAAATTTAATGTTATTAAAAAAAAAAATTAAATAAACATATAAAAAATGTTGATCTTCAATGCTTTGGGGGGGGGGTCAGTGACGACGCCCTCCCCACATAAAACTTTATTTTCTTCAATTTTAAAATTTAATAACATTAAATTTTAAAATTGAAGAAAATAAAGTTTTATGTGGGGGAGGGCGTCGTCAGCCCCCCCCCCCCCGATTGGACAATTCGATCGCGACACACTTCCGAGATCAAAAGTAGATCTTATATACCGGCGACCGCCCCCCCCCCCCCCAAAAAAAAAACAGCGATCGCCCCCCCCCTGGATCCGCGCATGATACACACATATATATCGAGATGATATATCTGTATATATATATATTATATATTTGTTTGAGACTATAGTTTCGAAGACTTGGTCTTCATCATCAGTCTTTTTTAATTATAAATGTTGTTTTTCATGGAGTCAATATCGTATGGATATTAAAAATTTGATGTTCCTTCTTCACTGGGGGACAGCTTAGAACTAAAGACATTCTTTTGGTTCCCATTCAAATATAACCAAATGTTTCCTTTCTCCTTGTTTTACAAAGAGAAAGGCTGACTATGGAAGGATTTGTTTTTCTTTTTTCCTTTTTATCTTTTGTTAGCAAACATCTTAAGCAAATAGCTATTTGATAACACTGGGCAACAAAAAAATAATTTTTAAATGCTTCGAGCACTTGATGAGTCAATTCCCACCAATTTTGGGTTGAGAAAAACGAATATGACAATGAAAATTTTTTCTTAGCTCTAGTTTCTGTGAAATACAGTAGATGGCGGATCAAGAGAAAAAGATACATTTTAATTACATATGCTAACAACATTGAAAGTGCATTTTATTTTTTTACAAATTGTAGTTACATTCTAAGAGTTCTACATTGCTGGAATAATACTTCACAGATGGTCGTGTCTGAAGAGATTTATGTGGTGCCTTCATCAGATCGTCGTTTTTTAGCTTGCCTCTTTTTTGTTGCCCAGTGTTATTAGTCCATCAGGAATTTACAGATTAGTTTTTAACCTGTAAACTCCTGATGATGGACTAATAATACGAAATATATTGAGATTGTATACACCTCTTTGAGTTTTATTTCATTCACTCTGAAACTACACTCCCTTTACTTTATTAATGTTTATTATCCTTTATAATCACGTAGTTTTAGTTTTTTAGTTATGACTCGAGTTCTAATTGAGCTACAAACAAGTGGTAATTTGTAAATCCAAGAGGAAGCTGTTTTCTATTAGTTCAACAAAATATTGTGATCTCAAATATTGTTGTTTAATATCTAACGGAACTCGAAAATAGGTCAAAATGGTATTTTTCACCGTTTTGATCGATTATATCTCCAAAACAAGAACTAATCGGTAATCTTTATGGTGATTTTTGAATTCAGCAGGTGGAAATACATAAGAATCAGCTATTTTTGAGCCAGAAGCATTTTCATTGTTGGGCAGTGTTTGATAATTCAATTTGGTTATTCAAACAAAGTTTTGAATTTCTATTGAATGATTTCAAGAACCAAGATATTTATTAGATAAATTAAAGCTCTTTAAATTACGCGTAGAATGACAACAATTTCATCTATTTAGGTTAAATAGGCTACGCTATTAGCGCCTGTCAAAAGACAGCCCATGGGATCACTTTTGAATATCTCTAAAACTCGTACTTTTTTCGATTTTCCCAATTTTGACCTTGAAGGAGCACTGTTTTGACAAAGACTACTTCATACATTTTTAAACTAGATTAAATTTGCTACAATTTAAACAAAGTTTCATCTTAATTGAATAATGGTAGCCTGTGCCGCAATGAGGTTGAAGTTTCCAATGTTTTGAAAAAATCTCAGTTTTTCCTTCATAAAATAAAAACCACTCATCCTATAAACTTGATTTTTGTCTCATTCTTTAGTAAATTTTGTAGTCTTGATCATTAACTTGGACTATTTTTTGATAAAACTCTTAGATTTATTAGATATCCTACATTTTCCGGGCAAGATATGATTCGTATCCTCAAAAGCGTCATGGAAAATGCTGGATATCTATAAATATAAGAGTTTTATCAAAAAGTGGTCCAATTAAACGTAAAAGTCAACAAAATATACTATAAAATGAGACAAAAATCAAGTTTCTTTGATAAGTGTCTTTTCATTTTATGAAGGAAAAACTGCGATTTTTGCATGAAACTTTGTTTAAATTGTATCAAATTTAATCTAGTTTAAAAATGTATGGAGTGGTCTTTGTCAAAAACATGCTCTTTCATGGTCAAAATGTGGAAAATTCGAAAAAAAGTACGACTTTAGGGATATTCAAAAGTGATCCTGGGGCTGTCTTTTGACAGGCGCTAATACCGGAACTCCTTAACCAAAATAGATGAAAGTGTTATCATTTTAGGCGTAATTTAAAGAGCTTTAATTTATCAATTTGAAAGCAGTTTTAGTATTATTCAAGAAAATCTGAAAAAAACTCCGAAATTTTCTCATTTTGAGAAGCGCAGAAAAATTCCCACAACACAGATTTGGGAAAACTTAGTGTAGTAATATTGGAGAACCAATAAAGGTATTCCAGCAATAAAATCTTTACGGGGAATTATTTTCTGTTTATGCCATTTTTTCACTATTAATTATGTGTGATTTCACTAAAAAGTGGGCTATTTCTTTTATTTCTAACTCTGTTTCTATAATATTTATGTTGAACAAATCCTTTTGAGCTACTATCCCTGTTAAAGGACACATTGCCCTTTATGTCTAACACTCCATTAGAAATGCATGTATTTTTTATTCCAAGAGATTCATACATGATATATATTGCTTTTTTGGTGAAGGGATGTAAATCAGTGAGCCAATTAAAAAGACAGATTCTTTTAGCCGTAGGGTGTGGAGGCCCCCGGCGGGCCCTCCTCGGCCAATCCATCCTCTGTCCCACTCATACAGAGCCCGATTAATTCCTATCACATCCACACATTCCTATCAACAAGACACACTTATACTAATTGCATGAGCAGCTCAAATACAGAAGAAAAACCTTATCGTCGAATTAGTTCTTGTCAGACAAAGAAAGAGGGCGGCTTTGAATAAACAAGAAAGACAAAACAAATGGGTATCATAGTCATAGCATACATTTATCTATTCTTGAACACGAACCGTCTCAATCGAGATTTCTATGTCTTTATGATTAAATAAATACAAATCATTTATTCACTCCGTGCGCAACCGCGCTTAGCGCCATTCGTGGCCAAAACAACAACTTCAGGTACAATAATAGTGTATAAAAGCAATAAGCATTTACGAAAAATAATTAATTTAATAAAAAATACAATATTTAAAAGCTAAAATAATCATAGATTTCTGTAATAAATAAATCTGTTAATAAACAATTAAAATAATAGCTTGAAAAATATAATTTTTCAATTAAAATAAGTTGACGTGTTCTGATGTGGCCATCCACTTGACTTTACTATACAACCTGGCCCATAAAATTATTTATAATCATGTAGGGGGGTTAATTTTTGCATTTTTATACTTCTGGGGGTCCATTGATTATGTATACAAAATTTGGATGAGTTTGCTCAAACGGCCTAGATTTTTAATTTTTAACCCCCTTCCACCACCCTTAATTTTTGGTCGATATGCATCAAAATCTAATCAGCTCTTAATCTCAATGGACCAAAACTATGTGTGAAATTTGGTTTCGATATTCAAACTAGTTTTTGAGCTAGCTCGTCCACAAAAATTTGCTAACGCACAGACTAACTGACTAACAGACATTTTGACAAAACAATTATTATCTCAAAAAATATAATTTTTTCGATGTTCACTTATTATAGCTTTTTTGTAGAGCGAAATGCCTTGGTTTCACTCAATTTTTTAAATCAAAATAGTTTGAGCCGTTTTTGAGATATTTCGAAAAAAAAGGAAAAAAACACTTTGTTCTTGCACGATTACAATACTTGACCATATCCTGTATGCTAAAGTAAAAAAGTCTTTAAATATCCTTATTGAGCTTAACCTTCATGAAATGACACAATAAAATTTTTTACGGGTTAACTGAAGATTCTGATTTCCGTAGTATTTTTGCTGAATTGTCAAAGATAGTCGGATTATATCTTGGACTTTCGGATTTTCGGATTTTTTATTTCCAGCAAAATGAAAACTACAGATTCTACTCCGTTTATCTGGAATCCAATTTGATCTCCATCTAACCATGTAATTTTTCATTCAAATAATATGAGTGTACATATTTATGAATAATAAGTATCATTTCTCAATTATATAAAACTGTTTGTATATGAATTAATTATTTATTTTCTTATACTTAGTCCGTCTTTTTTAATGCTTTCAACCATTGCACACGTCTAAGCACTTTGTGTGGATAATCAGGGTTAGCCGAAGGAAAACAGTAAAATTCATAGTTGAAATTTAGTGAAGTGTTTTTATAGTTCGCCACAGAGCACTTAAAACTTTTTTTTACTTGAATTCACCATCAGTTGATTCACTTTATAAGTTAAAGTAAAATAATTAAACACTTTTTGATTATGTAAAATACACGTTAATAAACACAGATGAATTCTAAATAAGGAGGTAGATTGTACCCGAAGTTCATAAAAGTCTCACCTATGGCGCTGCCTCTGTTGCGCACGGAACGAATAGAACAACAATAATCTTAAAAGCTTTATTAAACATTCAAATAATTCCTTCAAAAAATTAATATAAAGCAACTATATTATATATTATATATAATAGCCTAGATTAATTTGCAGCAACGCTCAGGTAATGTTGCCGTCGATATATTTGCGGCAAATTTGAAATATAATTCTAAATTTAACTCGAATTTTGAAATGAAAGACTCCAATTGATTTTAAATTAAGATAAAATTAAATATATTGATAATTATTCCTTCCCCCCCCCTCACCACTCAAAAATTAAATATTCAATTCGCTTTTCTTTGCGCACAGAAGAAGAAATTAATCACATCTTATTTGATTTTATATTTTATATATTCTTTTTAGATGTCACAGGAACTCATTTCTGATGAGTACGTGGATTGCGACCACGGGGTTTATCCGAGCTAAGTCTGACATTGCTTCCACTTACTTGTGTCAGGCTTCTCTTTTCTCTCTCCTATACGGCCTCCCTTGGCCAACTCTTGTTTTTTTTTTTTTTTTACCGACTCCGACGCTATTAGGTTTTCGAGGGCTAGGAGTTGATTTCCTTTACATTTTTCTTCTCTTCAACATGTGGAAGGCAGCGGGAAACCACCACATTACAAATCCCGAGAATATGCAATATGACGATTTCTCTTCGAGTAAAGAATTCCGGAGGTAAACTAGCCCCTCGTTCGGATCTCCGGGAAGGGGCTACCCGAGGAGAGACCATCATAAAGGGAAAAATAAATAATGACTTTCTACGAGTCGGAGCGTGGAATGTTAGGACGCTAAAGGGAATAGATAAACTAATGAATTTAAAGCGGGAAATGGATAGACACAAATTGGACATTATTGGGATTAGTGAAATGAGATACCCAGTAGAGGGAGATTTTTGGTTTGAAAACAGCCATAGAATCATTCATACGGGGGGGCAGAAGGGGCAGGCAGGAGTGGGCATTATTATGAATAAAAAAATAGGGCAAAGGGTAAAGAATTATCTTCAGGTAAGCAAAAGGATTGTTATGATCACAGTGGATTCGAAACCGAAAGATACTGTGATAATCCAGGTATACATGCCTACTACATCATATAAGGATAACCAAGTTATAGAAGAAATGTACGAACAAATTGAAAACCTGATGAAGCGCGTTAAAGGGGATGAAAATTTAATAATTATGGGGGATTGGAATGCAAGAGTAGGAAAAGGCAAAGAAGGAAAAGTGGTGGGCGAACACGGTCTAGGAGATAGGAATGAAAGGGGCGAAAGATTAATTGAATTTTGCAGTAAGCACAGTTTAGTAGTAGCAAACACACTCTTCCAACACCATCCAAGAAGGATCTACACGTGGAAAATGCCAAAAGACAAGGGGAGATTTCAAATAGATTACATATTAGTCAAACAAAGATTCAGAAATCAAGTAAAGGACTGTAAAAGCTATCCTGGGGCTGATATTTTTAGTGATCACAATCTAATTGCGATGAAATGCCAACTAAAATTTAAAAAACTAATAAAAAAGGGAGGGTCGCGAAAAAACTGGGATATATCTAAATTAAAAAATAAGGAAACCCAAAAACTTTTCGAAAACGTAATGAATAAGAAACTGGAAGAAAAAACACCCACAAATAACAAAGAAGAAGAAATCGAACAAGAATGGAATGCTATGAAATCAAGCCTGACTGAAACAGCCAACGAAGTCCTTAAATCAAAGAAAAACGAAATTAAAAAGCCATGGGTAACAGACGAAATACGGCAACTGATTGACGAACGAAGAAAATTTAAGAACAGAAAAGACGAAGAAGGGAAAGAAACATATAAAAAATTAAGATGGAAAGTTATAAGAGAATGTAGAAAAGCAAAAGAAAAAATGATTCAAGAAAAATGTAAAGAAGTCAACGAAAATCTAGTATTGGGAAAAGTTGATGTAGCCTATAGGGCAATAAAAAGAAATTTCCAAGAAGACAAGCCAAAAAGCAAGAACATAAGAGATAAAGGAGGCCACATTATTCTAAACGAAAACGAACAGGCAAATAGATGGAAGGAACACCTAGAAGAACTCTATGGAGAAGAAAAAACAATGAACCCAATAGAAGAAGAAGAATCTGTGGACGAAAACGAATTAGGAGACCCCATACTCAGGTCAGAATTCGAGACAGCTTTGAAGGAACTAAAAAATAATAGAGCACCCGGAATAGACAATATACAAGCTGAAATCCTAAAGAACTCTGGAGAAAAGGCACGTGACAAACTTTTTGAACTAATTAGCAAAATCTATAAATTGGGAATCATCCCAAAAGATTTCGAAAAAAACAAAATAGTCACACTTCCCAAAAAGACAGGCGCGGATAAATGTGAAAATTTCAGGACCATTAGCCTAACCTCACATGCCTCCAAAATCCTAACCAAAATAATCCAAAGAAGAATAGAACAAAGAGTTGAAGAAAATCTGGGGAAGACCAGTTCGGCTTTAGAAGAAACAGAGGCACCCGAGAAGCAATTCTCTCTCTTAGACTAATAATAGAAAGGGCTTTTATCAGGGAAGAATCTGTCTACATCGGATTCATAGACCTAGAAAAAGCATTCGATAACGTCAATTGGGAAATTATGTTTAAAATATTAAAACAGGCGGGAATAAAATTCAGAGAGAGAAGACTAATCTACAATCTATATCAAAACCAGACGGCAATTATAAATATTGGTGATGAACAAAGAGAAGCCAAAATAAAAAAAGGTGTAAGACAAGGATGTGTGCTGTCACCCATGATTTTCAACTTATACATAGAAGAAGCGATTAAAGAATTCAAAGACAAAATTGATACAGGTATAGAAATCCAAGGTCAAAAGATCGCTATGTTAAGATTTGCCGATGACATTGCCCTTCTAGGAAGCAATAAAAAAGAATTAGAGGACGCCTTGAATGGAATTAACCAAATCCTAATAGAAGAAATCAAAATGAAAATAAACAAGAATAAAACCAAGTTCCTAGTATGTACAAAAAAAGAACAAACGAGACAGGAATGCATCAAAATTAACCAAGAAAACCTAGAAGGAGTTAAGGAATTCCGCTACCTAGGAAGTAAAATAACATGGGATGGGAGGAGCGAAAACGAAATTAAATCAAGAATTGCCCAAGCAAAAATGGGGTTTAATTCAAAACAAAAACTACTATGCTCCTCCTCAATCAGCTTAGCAAACAGGAAGTTGCTATTGAAGACATATGTATGGAGCATAGCCATGTACGGGTGTGAAACCTGGACAATTAGAGAAGCGGAGAGAAAGAGATTAGAGGCTTTCGAAATGTGGTGCTACAGAAGAATGACGAATATCAAATGGATGGATAAAATTACAAATGAAGAAGTTCTTGGAAGAATCGGAGAAAGAAGAACCTTGTGGAAGAGTCTGAAGAAGAGAAGAGGTCAGATGATGGGGCACACACTGAGACATGGGGGACTGCTTAGGGATATCTTGGAGGGGAGGTGGGAAAGAAAAGGGGAAGGGGAAGAACCAGATTAGAATATTTCAACCAAATAATTGGGGATATGGGATGCCAGACATTTAGAGAGGTTAAACAGCTGGCGGGGGACAGAGTCGAGTGGAGACGGATTGTTGCATCAAACCAGTCTTAGGACTGTATACTCAATGATGATGATGATATTCTTTTTGTTTATTTTTTAATAATTTGCCACTTTTTTATAATTTTTTAAAAATCTAAATTTTGTTATTCTTATTTTTTGATTTTTACAAAATTGAACGACTTAAGACACGAATGCCCATATGAGTTTCTCATGGCAATACTGGATGGAGCAGCCTGTCATACAAACAACACCTGATCTATTTTAAATAATTGGAGCCTTATATCGATTATCGATCCCAAATTTTTAAAAAATGATATAATATAATTCTCCTCCTCACACGATACCACTTATTTAAATAAATCTATTTCCACACAAAAAATATCACAATGCTGTAGATTATAGAAAAAAAAATACTTCCAGATTCATATCTAGAGCCTCATTTCTGTGTCAGGACGAAAATGAGGCGAAACTTTTAAGAGACTATGTATTTTCGTAAGTTTACAAGTATACATTTGGAGTGTGGTTTTTTAAGAGGAATACAATTTTTGGACCGAAACGCTGCCCGCCAGGGAACCAGCCCGGAGGCACGCACGAAAAGCTCGTAAATAAATAAATATTTTGATAATAGACAAATGATACAGATTGTCTCCCTCAATTTTTTTCTAACAATAGTTTGAGCCGTTTTTGAGATATGAGATAATATTTTACCATATCCTCTAATGTGTAATGTACTATATATTTAATCAATGGTGTAGGCACCACACGACGTTCACATTAGTTTCTCCCTAATTTGAAATATTGATACCAATTTTCTTCTTTCAAATTTCTTAAATTTGGATTTCCCTCAAGCCAATTTGAGAAAACCGTAAAAAAGTATAAATATAGGGTGGGGCAGCGAACTTTTTCAAAGACTAAGTACATAAAAAATCTAAATGTTTTAAGGAAGTTTACGATTTTATGTCATAATAGCGATGGGCCGTAGTTTGAATAGCCCTGTATTAGATAGTGTTAAATGTAAAATTTCGTCTTTAGAGCGAAATTTTGGAAGCGCTATGAAAGAGATTTGAATGCCATGTTGTTCTCAAGCCAATTTTCGAATTAAATCCCTCAATTTGTTCTTTTTAGTTTGTTATTCATTCTATTCACAAAACTGTACAAAACGATTTCTTTCTTTATGTTTGTTTTGTTGTACGAGAAAGTGATATTTCCGTTTGCTAATTGTTTTCTGTCTAATTTTCAAATCACGCAATATAAATTGATTTTCATTCAATTTAACGGTTAGATAGACAGAAAGAGAGTCATTCCGTGGGAAGACAATTACAATTGAAAAATAAACTGCAACGGATCGTTGCTAAACTTTATCCAAATTCATTTGAAATATTAATATGTTCTAGAGTAAAGTACTTTAAAATATAATTTTACTAAAAACTTTATTTATCCTTTTTTGTGGTCCCCAAGGTACTTAATTAGGATATTAAATTTCATCAAAATTGGTTAAGTCATTTTCAAGATATTTAGAAAAAACTAAAAAAGTACTTAAATAAAGTACTAATGTTTGTGGACCGATATGTACCAAAAACTAATCAGCGCTTCATTTTGTTAAAAGAATGCTAGGTTTTTAATTTCATTTCAATCGGTGCAACGGTGTGGAAAAAATCGTGGGCCAAAAAAACGATAACATCCATCCATCCATACATCCATCCATCCATCCATCCGCACGCACTAAATGAAAAAATCGCACTTTTTGGCCTCTCGACAAGACGCCTTGTAATTTTTGGCAAAACCGTCACGTGCTAAAATTCAACCTAATTGAATACTACAATTTGTGACTTTAATTGAGTCCATGGCTTCCGTAGTTTTTACCTGAGGACCCTTTGAAGCCACGCTTGCCCCGAGAGCGATTACAATACTTTACCCATGCTTTGCATTGGATAAAGTAAAAATAGCCCGGACTAGTGCGAGTTGGGCCCGCATTTTCGAGGTTTTCTTAACTAATATATAGGGCACTAGGAAAATTTAACCCCAACAATTTACCGCTGCATCAGTTTAACGCCTAAACCAGACGTTCCCAAATTGTGCCCCGCAACGCCCCGTGGAGCAGCAGCCTCTTCACAGAGTGCGCCGCGAAACTTCATAATTAATTGAAGCAAGACATTTGGCCTAACTAGACAAAAAACAAGGTGAGAAGCATCCAGCATTCCATCTCTTATTTACGATTAAACATACCATACATAAGCCAAAAAATTTAACTTTGTCTCCCGAATGTATAAAAATGATGGGAGGACCACGAGGGGTTCTAAATTTCGGATTTTTGTAGAAAAATTAACTATTAAATATTTTAAAATCGCAGGGAAGTGGACAAAAAATCAAACAACAGAGTTAGTTATTTAATTTACTAGACATTTCGTCACTTTATTGAGACTTTATCAGTGGCTCATTCAATATAGCTCTTTGTCAAAAATCTCTCAAATAAGACGAACGACGACGAAACATAATGTTTTAATGGAAAATGTTCGTCTTATATAGGGTCCGCCATCTAACGTTTTTTTCAACTAGTGCTTATTTCGTGAATGGTAACACTTAGCTCATGTTTGATTTGACAGATAATTAGTTTTATCCTTCCGCTGAGCGAATATGGTTGTGTATACGGTTGAACAACGCTGGGAAATTGGGCCTGCGATCGACTTACAGAAGATGCCGATTTTGCCAAAAAAATCATCGTTTCAGATGAAGCTCATTTTGATCTTGGCGGGTATGTAAACAAACAAAATTGTCGCATTTGGGGCACAAAAACCCGCACGCATACATTGAAAAGCCGACGCACCCAAAACGAGTCACTGTTTGGTGCGGATTTTGGTCCAGAGGCATAATTGGGCCATTTTTCTTCGAAAATGAGCAAGGAGTGGCCGTTACAGTCAATGGCGATCGTTATCGGGCCATGTTGAACGAATTTTTGTTCACAAAAATTGAAGAGGAGGATATTGGCAACATTTGGTTTCAACAGGACGGCGCTACGTGCCACACAGCCGAAGCTACACTCGATGTTTTGCGCCCTGTTTTTGAAGATCGCATTATCAGCCGCAGAGCTGATGTCGTTTGGCCACCTCGGAGCTGCGATTTGACACCGTTGGACTATTATTTGTGGGGTGCCGTCAAAGATAAGTGTTACGCCGACAAGCCAGAGACAATTGACGCTTTAAAGGACAATATTCGTGAAGCCATTGGTGAAATACAGCTGCACACAATCGATAATGTGCTTAAAAATTGGACCGATCGTGTAGGCTACTGCATGGCCTCAGACCATTTGAATGAAATTATTTTCCATTATTAACCGGAAGAATTGTACTTTCAAATAAAAAAAGAAATTTGAGAAAATATTCAGTAGTTTTTTTATAGCATTTAAAAAAAAAAAAAGTTATTTGGCGGACCCTATATTTGAGAGATTTTTGACAAAGAGTTATATTGAATGAGCCACTGATGAAGTCTCAATAAAGTGACAAAACGTCTGGTAAATTAAATAACTAACTCTATTGTTTGATTTTTTGTCCACTTCCCTGCGATTTTAAAATATTTAATAAAATATGGACGCGAATGATGAAATACTATTAACTATTAATTCCCAAGATATTTTTATCGATTCTAATACATGAGTATTTAGAGAGATAATCACTTTTAAAAATATATAATTAGTGAGAAGGTTGGGCCAGTTTATTATTAACTAAAGAAGTAATATCGGGCTCAATGTTTGTCATTTTAAGGCGAAGATCCGATTCGAGCAAAGCTCTATATTTAGTTTTCATCGCAGTCATTACAGAAAATCCTTTTTCACATAAATATGTGGTCACAAATGGCATTAAAAATTTTACTGCTTGGCAAGAAACTTCGGGGTATTCTTTATGAATAGACAGCCAAAAAGTGAATAGGTTGGAGCTCTGAAAGCTCCATTTCAATCCACTGTCACTGCTAAGGTCTATAAAAGACTCTTTTGCAATCACTTCGCCTGGAACTCCCGTTGTGAATGCGAAACCATTTCGAATCCAATTTTGAGTTTAAAGTTCGATGCGGGAGCAGAAGATGTTAACCGATTTTAATGTTTTATGCCTTTTTACTTTACCATACAGGGTATGGTCAAGTATTGTAATCGTGCATGAAAGTAGATTTTTCTTTCTTTTTTTAAAAATATCTCAAAAAAGGCTGATCCTATTTTGATTAAAAAAATTGAGCGAAACCATGGCCTTTCGCTCTACAAAAAGCTCTAATAAGTGAACATCAAAAAAATTATATTTTTCGAGATAATAATTGTTTTGTCAAAATGTCTGTTAGTCTGTCTGTCTGGTTGTCTGGTTGTCTATTTGTTCGGTTGTCTGTTAGTTAGTTAGTCTGTACGTTACCAAATTTTTGTGGACGAGCTAGATCAAAAACTAATTTGAATATCAAAATCAAATTTCACACGTAGTTTTGGTCCATTGAGATTAAGAGCTGATAAGATTTTGGTGTATATCGACCTAAAATTAAGGGGGGGTGGAGGGTGGGGGTTGAAAATTAAAAATCTAGGCCATTTGAGCAACCTCAACCAAATTTTGTATACATAATCAGTGGACCCCCAGAAGTCTAAAAATGCAAAAACTAACCGCCCAAAATAGGGGGGGGGGGTCAAAAAATGAAAATCTTGACCATTTACCAAACTCAACCAAATTTTGTATACATAATCAGTGGGACCCAAGAAGTCTAAAAATGCAAAAACCAACCACCCAAAATGGGGGGGGGGGGGTGTATGGTCAAAAAATGAAAATATAGGCTCTTGTACCAAACTCAATATAATTTTGTATACATAATCAGTGGGCCCCCAGGAGTCTAAAAATGAAAAAACTAACCCCCACCTATATGAATATAAATAATTTTATTAAATATTAAATATAAATGAGGGGCCAGGTTGTATGGTAAAGTCAAGTGGATGGCCACATCAGAACACGTCAGCTTTTTCTTCTTATTACAATAGACAACTTTTCCTCACTAAAGGGTTTTCGAAAAAAAAATTCAATTTTTTCGACCCACCCTTATAATAATTTATTTAATAATTTTGTAAATACTACAGATCTAGAAATTATTTTTTATTATTTTAAACTCTCGGAATGGTAGCCCGACTCGCACTTGGCCGGCTTATTGTTTGTTGCATAAGTTAATATTATTTGAATGTATATATAAAGGAGTTAACCTTTCTCACGTTCTTTGCCTCCTCCGGTTTTGGATTCTTCGATATTTATTTAAATTGGATTAATTTATTAGAGTGGAGGGAATTCCTCCATAAATGCCATTCATCAAAATAGTAGGTATATATATATATGTATATGTATAATTGTAGATTAGTAGAAGGAGGGATTGGAGGGGGTGATGTTTGTATTAGACGGAGTCTGGGTGCTGGGTCCCCCCCGGCATGGCTGTTGATGTCCATGATGTATAGCCCCCAGAGAAAGAAGGCGAAAGAATCCACGGGGCGCCACCAAACCAATACGCACACACACACACATGCACATACAACTGCCTATATAGGTAAACATACCTAGAGAAATATACACGTGTCATTATCATCATCATCATCATCATGAATAGGCTCAATTTCTTTCTCACGATTAGAAAAACACTTTACGCAAAATATTTAATATATTTTAGTATCACAACGATAAACCATGAACAGAGGATAGGCCAGTTTATGACAGTACAGAATCTAAAAAAATTTTTTAATAAAAATCTCATAATTTTTAAGTTATAGGCATTTTTTAAAAATGGGGAAAATCGCTTCCCTGCCCTAAATAATGAGATACAAATTTCTGGCTGAAAGTATTTTAATAAAAAAAAAAATTGAGCGAAACTAAGACGTTTTTGTCTACAAGAAAGCTCTAATGACTAAAACTCGAAATAGATGTGTGGCACTCGGGGACTGCCGCGGTAAAGCTAATGCATAGCATTTTTTATCAACTTATGCAATTATAATATTTATGCAATATTTTTCACAAACAGCTGCTTAGGTATTCGTCCGATTTCGGAACAGCTCGTCTCGATCCGTGCGAGCTTCGTACAGTCTACACGCATACGTCTAGTCGCACGCACACAAACACCGTGCCGAAGTCTGCCGAACTGAAACGACGTTAGACGATGCACGGCTTTCAACGCCGCACCGCTGTGCCGGTCGGAGTGGGGGTGTTAGGTTTATTTTTGTTACGGAATTTCTTGATTCGGTCGCCGCGCTCAAAGCCCGTGATATAAGCTTCATGCAATAGCTTAATAATTATTTTTGTTTAATCCTATTTATTTGAATAGCATAATGCATGGGAAATACAAATAATAATAATAATCCCACGGTGTTGTCTCATGACCGTCTGAAAAAATTTAAAATAAATGTTAATAAAAAAAAATAAATATTTTATATTCCGCGTTTTTTACTTTCAAATGCAATTTAAAATATATTTTTTCTTTTAAAGATGTACCGGCTGTCCACTGTTCGTCTCCAGAAAATTATTTATTATTCATTTATATTATTTACTATTATAGTTTAATTGTATTTTATAATTTAAATGTATTGTAAAAAAATAAGATAATTAATAAATTATAATTTTGTAAAAGAAACCCCCCCTTTAATTTCAAAATCCCCTCCATAATGAGATCCTTTGAAAGCCCCCTCCCCACCTCTTAAATCCGTCGGTCGGCTGTCAGTCGAGTCGCTCGAGTCTCGTGTAGGAGTGCTGGGCGGCGGCGGGAGGGACATCTCCCCCGCTCGAGCCGCCTCTCCGCCAAGAGTCGGGCGACTCCGCTGGCTTTCGGCTGGCCGCTTGGAGGGGATTGTTAGGTTATTTTCGTTACGGAATTTCTCGATTCGGTCGCCGCGCTCAAAGCCCGCGATAAAAGCTATGCAATAGCTTAAAAATTAACTTTTAAGAGATATATTAATTATTTTTCAAAATGTCTGTTAGTACTTGGGCTTGCAAACAGGTTAGAATCGAAACCAGTTAACCGAATTTTTGTTAATCCAGGTTTTCCTGAAAAATCGAAATTCAATGATATTCTTTTTTAATAGCTATTATCAAAAATTTGAATACCACCGATTTTCAATCCTTTTGGTGTAACTTTCACTAACTCAAAATTATTAGTTTTTAATTAAATTTCAGGAGAAATCTTCCACAACACTGCATTAGAGGTGTTTGGTATAGATATATTATTTATTATGAAATTCAAACAACATAGCTAATAGTAAAGTAAAGAAAATTAAAAAAAATATATATATATATATATATATATATATATATATATATATATATATATATAATTCTAGGTAGGTTTCACAAAAATAAAAGAAGAGATGCTTATTATAGCTTGACTCTATATATATTTCGGGGTACGGCCCATCTTCAGGAGTTCAAAGAGAAAACTTTATAGAGTCATGCTAATAAGCATCTTGTCTTTTATTTTTTTGAAATCTACCTTGAATTTTATATTTTTTAAAATTTTCTTTACTTTATTAAATATATGTTTCACCAAGAATCTACACCATTCTCCCTTAACAAAATAGCTCATAATATTTCACCATTAAGGGAGTTCGAGACAGATTATCTATCTGGTTGATCTTCGAAAAAATCTTTTTTTATTTCTACAGAGTGACAACGTCTGCATACCAAATTTTTTAATAAAAAAATTGTTAATAATGAGGTTAATTTCTAATAAAAATCTTTGTTTTGATAATACTAATTAAAAAGAATATCGAGATAATTTTTTCTCATTATAAAAACATTTATTTAACACAAAATCGATTTCAAGAAATAGAGTTGGAATTCTACACTAGTGCTTTTGTTTTATTCTGTTGGTTGCAAATAACTTTTAATTTTTTTAATTTATGAATAACTTATTAAATAGACAGTCAAATCTATTGAAAAATGTATCATTCGTTTCATAAAAGTTGAATTATTGATCTATATACATTTGTTGAAAATGGTATAATTTGTATAGAAGTTATAGCCCTTTTAAAAGCTCGGTCCATTTACTTCCATGTTAAAAGGACCATTTTCAATAATTTATTTCTCGATAATGGGACAGAAGATCAACCTCAAATTTCGGGAATAAATATTTAATGCATCAATGATTCGATGGTAAAATTTTTTTATAAAAATGATAAACAGTTCATAACCTCCTTAATGCCCCAATCCGAAATAATTTATCACTTTATTTTGGCTTTCTCAAAATCATGGTTTTTTTTCTACAAACTAGATATTTTAAATTATATAAATTTTTTAAATATATTATTTTTAAAAGTGTTTTTTTACTCAAAAAGTATCTTGGTCCCACTTTATTTAAATTTAAATTATTTTTTAATTTGGTACCTATAATATAAAAAAATTGTGACTACATATTATCTCTTGGGTAGGTTGTGAGTCGCAAAGTAAATGCTTTGTACCATAACCAAGGGTGGTTAGTAAATGGAGGGGCTGGGATGGCCAATCAGATGACAGGCACTGAAAGTTCATGTCATCTGATTGGCCATCCCAGTCCCTCTGCATCTACCCTGGGTTAGTGGTAAAAAGCTTTACTTTGCGACATACAACTCCGGGCCTTAATGCAAGTCAATGTAGGTTTCAATGTAACGCCCTCATTATTTGAATATTTGAATTAGATTATTAATTTTTGCCATTGTTTGTTACGTCAGAGTAATCAGATTCTCTTTGAACGTACATAGGTATTAGAGTTTGTACTCGCTGGCTGACCTTTCAGTGAACGGGAGACGCTCTGCCATTTATAACAAACCCTTATATCTCAGTGCAATTCACATCAAATTTTCCATCTAATATCTGGTAAATAACCATTAGGATATTAAAATAAAACAATTATCTATATCTAATTAATCATTTGAATTGAAATTTTGGTAAATTAATGAATATTCTTTGTATATTTTCAGAGTTTTGTTGATTCAGTCTCTGAGCTGCCGTGATTATATTAATAATGGCTTCTCCGAGATAACCTCATATTTCTGCTCTTCAAAGGTGAGATTTCAATTAATATTACATTTTTCTTTGATATTTAGACAAAATAGTTTTTCAATAAACATGAATTGGATTTGAATCTATATATGCATGTGTTTGTGATTTATTTATGAGAATTGCTCAGGATTAATCTAGTATATAATCAATGCAATTGGATTCTTAGTTGTTTTCTTATATTCTGTGTTAATGCGAGTATTTTGTTAATATAACAATTATTTAATATCTATAGGGATTTGTATTTAATATTACTCCTTAGTTATTTTGATTATTTATGTCCATCGATTAAATTAATAAGTTGTAGGGAAATAAGGACAATAGCTTATGGAAATAATTTTTTGCCAACTTTCTGGGCCCAAACAAATTAACTTCTTTGCATATTTGTGATTTTATCAATATTCATTCTTAACAAACACATAAGGCCAGTCATCGAACAGATTGAAATTTTTTTTTTATGTATTTCTTAAGAATGAATATTGATAAAATGACAAATATGCAAAGAAGTAAATTTGTTTGAGGCTTGAGGAAGTCAACAAAGTTGACGAAACGTTGGCAAAAATATAAATTATTTGCATAAGCTATTGACCTTATTTCTCTGCAACAGTGATGGTGAACCTATGACACGCGTGTCAAAATTGACACGTTAAGACATTTTGGGTGAAACGCATCGTTTTACGGACGGTCTTCACTCAAGAAGAGTCAACAGAAGTTGCGCTCAAGTCACTAATGTAAAGAATAGTAATTAGGGTTTTTTTTGAATAAATAAATATATAAAAATATGTTTATTAAAATTCTTCCAGAACTTAAGTGACTTGATTTAAATTTTTCGTTAAATTGAAGGGTTGGTCCTGTCACAAATATAACAAAACAATAATTTCAATAACTATTTGAATTATTTAATTGATAACTATACAGTTTCGGTCACCACTGGTCGACCATCCTCAGTAGTTATCTCGTTCAAGAACCGGAATTTGTCATTTCACATGAAACATTCATTCCTAAATCTTCAATATAGATACATCACACAATTCATTACAATCACACATGAATTCAAAATAGTTTCTAGTTCAGTGATAAACGTTTTTATAAATTGTTGCTATATATATGTATGTGTGTGTGTGATTGTAATGAATTGTGTGATGTATCTATATTGAAGATTTAGGAATGAATGTTTCATGTGAAATGACAAATTCTGGTTCTTGAACGAGATAACTACTGAGGATGGTCGACCAGTGGTGATCGAAACTGTATAGTTATCAATTAAATAATTCAAATAGTTATTGAAATTATTGTTTTATTATATTTGTGACAAAACCAACCCTTTAATTTAACGAAAAATATGTTTGTATTTTTACTAGGGCTCCTACCCGTATGGAAATAAATAGATTTTGGAAATATGTTTTTTATATATTTTTTGAAAATAATATATTAAAAATATAAAAATTTTGTGTTAAATTTATATAAAGTTTATGTTTTCTATATATTCTTAAAATAAAATTATTTTTATGTCGCTCTAATATAAATTTTATATAAATTTAACACAAAAATTTTATATTTTTAATATATTTTCAAAAAATATATAAAAAACATATTTCGAAAATCTATTTATTTCCATACGGGTACTATCACCAAATTGTGAATATTTCTAGATGTGACAGCAGAGTTTTTTTTATTTTTTTTATATAGGTTTTACTACTAGGTCATACCAGGTTTTACTACTAGGTCATACCAGGTTTTACTACCAGGTCATACCAGGTTTTCCTACCGGGGCATACCAGGTTTTACTACTAGGTCATACCAGGTTTTACTACTAGGTCATACCAGGTTTTACTACTGGGTCGTACCAGGTTTTGCTACTAGGTCATACCAGGTTTTACTACTAGGTCATACCAGGTTTTACTACTGGGTCATACCAGATTTTACTACTAGGTCATACCAGGTTTTACTACTAGGTCATACCAATGACTCCATAGTTAAGTCAGGTTTTTTACGAATTTTGACACACCAAACTCATAAGGTTCGTCATCACTGATTTAGCAGATATTAAGCTGGAAACTTACATAATTAATCTTTTGATTGAAAATGCAATATTGGATTTATATTCCCGTGCTCTAAATCATTTTCTTGGTTTTCGCATAATATACATATTTATTTGGTTAATGATTAAATATATTATTATGAATATAAATTAAAAAGGGGAATTCTTTTTATTAAAAATAAAAATACATTTGTTTTCGTGGCTATGATTAGGCCAGCCTTTTAATAACGTAGCACAAACAGGCTCGGACATGTTCAAACCCCTCTCTAATTGTTTGGAGATAATTATTGTAGAAGTGCCCAAGCACATTTTTTATATTATCTATTTATTATTGATACCTATTAATTATTTATTTTATTAAAATGAAATAAATTAAAAATGTTAACAAAATTATTTTTCTATAGATTAATTTTTCTAAGGAACTTTTTTTATCTAAATATATTGACACGTTCTGGTGTGGCCTGGCACTTGACTTTACCATACACTTCTGGTTGAGTTTGGTCCAAGGGCCTAGATTTTCATATTTTGACCCCCCCCCCCCAACGCCCCACCCCCTCCGTTTAGGGCGGTTTGTTTTTGCATTGTTTGTTTTTGTCGTGTGGTGTAGGCACCACACGACTTTCACATTATTTTCTCCCTTATTTGAAATCATTATACCAATTTTCACGTCTAATTTACATCCTCTTCCTTAATTTCAATCGGATTAAAATTTATACATGACTAAGAACTTTTATTACACTTGATAATTACATTTTTTTATAGTGAAAACAAAGTTTTAAGTATATCTTTTTGGGTGTCTTTTTTTGAAAAAAAGATGGAAATTATTTCAAAAATCGACCCAGTATATAATATTATTAAATGAATTTAACTTTAAAGGACATCATAGATATTAGAGAAATATTTTTACATTGCATATCAGAGAGGTTCGTCCCCTTAGGAATCGAACCCAAGCGCCAACTAAGATTGCCGGGCCAGTAGCCAAACCCTTAAGACAAATCTCATTTTTTTTATCTTTTAAGTATTGTAATCGTGCATGATAAAATTGTTTTTTTTTATTCATTTTTTCCAAAAATCTCAAAAACTAGAAAGTATCAATTTTGTTGAAAAAAAAATTGAGCTAAACTATGATGTTTTGGTCTACAAAAATGTTTTAAAACTTTAAAACTGTTTTCTAATACATCAACAAAATATTTTGATTTCAAATATTGTTGTTTAATATTTAATGGGACTCGAAAATAGGTCAAAATGGCCTTTTTCGTCATTTTGATCGAAAATATCTAAAAAACTCTGTAGTGTTGTAAAAATCTGGAAATTGCATTAGAATCAGCGTAGAAACTCTAGTGGAATCCAGTGTTAGGTTTACAGGAGAGAATTTTTGTTTAATTTTTGTCGAGCAGTGTAATCTAAAAAATATATATATTTTTTTACTTTATCCAATGCAAAGCATGGGTAAAGTATTGCAATGGCTCTCGGGGCAAGCGTGGCTTCAAAGGGTCCTCAGGTAAAGAATACGGAACCCATGGACTCAATTAAAGTCACAAATTGTAGTATTCATATAGGTTGAATTTTAACACGTGACGGTTTTGTCAAAAATTACATGGGGTCTCGTCGAGAGGCCAAAAAGGGCGATTTTTTCATTTAGTGCGTGCGTATGGATGGATGTATGTATGTTATCGCTTTTTTGGCCCACGATTTTTTCCACACCGTTGCACCGATTGAAATGAAATTGAAAATCTACCATTAGTTTAACAAAATGAAGCGCTGATTAGTTTTTGGTACATATCGGCCCACAAACATTAGTACTTTATTTAGGTACTTTTTTATTTTTTTCTAAATATCTAACCAATTTTGATGAAATTTAATATCCTAATTAAGTACCTTGGGGACCACAAAAAAGGTTAAATAAAGTTTTTAGTAAAATTATATTTTAAAGTACTTTACTCTAAAGTAAGATAGTACTTTTAAAAAAAATTTTAAATTTATTCATTTGATCGTTTTAATATAGCTCATTTAACCTAACTTAAGTAAGAATGGATAGGCTTCTCTCTGTGAAATGCTAAAAATTTGGGAGGAATTTTTATGAGTAACCATAGCAACTGCGTTGTTTTCTTATCCGTTACCTTTGCTGAAGACAGAGAAATCGATTTTAAACCAAAAATAGCGATTGATTCTCATCTAGTACTTGAGGAATAATCATTCTATATTGGATTTTTGACGTTTCGGTTTTTATTAGTAACCATTGCTGAAGACATGGAGGAATCGATTTTAAACCAAAAATAGCGATTGATTCTCATCTAATACTTGAGAAATATCCATTCTATATTGGATTTTTGACGTTTCGGTTTTTATTAGTAACCATTCCTGAAGACATAGAGAAATCAACTTTAAACCAAAAATAGCGATTGATTCTCATCTAGTACTTGAGGTATAATCATTCTATATTGGATTTTTGACGTTTCGGTTTTTATTGGTAACCATTGCTGAAGACATAGATGAATCGACTTAAAATCAAAAATAGCGATTGATTCTCATCTAATACTTGAGAAATATCCATTCTATATTGGATTTTTGACGTTTCGGTTTTTATTAGTAACCATTCCTGAAGACATAGAGAAATCAACTTTAAACCAAAAATAGCGATTGATTCTCATCTAGTACTTGAGGTATAATCATTCTATATTGGATTTTTGACGTTTCGGTTTTTATTGGTAACCATTGCTGAAGACATAGATGAATCGACTTAAAATCAAAAATAGCGATTGATTCTCATCTAATACTTGAGGAATAACAATTCTACATTAGGTTTTTGACGTTTCGATTATTATTGGTAACCATTGCTGAAGACATGGAGGAATCGACTTAAAATCAAAAATAACGTTCGATTCTTATCTAATACTAGAGGAATAACCTTATTGAATTCCATTTTTGATGTTTTGACTATTAATGGCAACCTCTACTGAAAATGTAGAAGAATCGACTTAAAATCAAAAAGACTAAATTCTTTTTTGGTAAACAACTCAAGCTTGAGTTGTTTGCCATAAAAGAATTTAGTCTTTTGATTTTAAGTCGATTCTTCTACATTTTCAGTAGAGGTTGCCATTAATAGTCAAAACATCAAAAATGGAATTCAATAAGGTTATTCCTCTAGTATTAGATAAGAATCGATCGTTATTTTTGATTTTAAATCGTTTCCTCCATGTCTTCAGCAATGGTTACCAATAATAATCGAAACGTCAAAAACCTAATGTAGAATTGTTATTCCTCAAGTATTAGATGAGAATCGATGGATATTTTTGATTTTAAGTCGATTCCTCTATGTCTTCAGCAATGGTTACCAATAAAAACCGAAACGTCAAAAATCCAATGTAGAATGGTTATTCCTCGACTCTTAAATGAGAATTATTTTTGAATTAATTTCAATATGAACTACAAATTGCAAGTGATATCTGATTAATAATAAAGGAACAAACATATTAATATTTCAAATGAATTTGGATAAAGTTTAGCAACGATCCGTTGCAGTTTATTTTAAATTGTAAAAACTAACATCCTTAAAATCTTAATAAACATTTTATTTTCCTTCGAGTATCTGAAGGCGGAATTAATAAGACTTTTAACTAAATATTACTAAAACTACAGAACAAATAACCCAATGAAAAAATTATAATTAAGGGGGTTCGGGACTGTTTATCATTTTTATAAGAAACTTCTCAAATTTTTACCATCGAATCATTGATGTATTAAATATTTATTTCCGAAATTTGAAGTTGATCAAATATTTATCTTCTGTCTTCTGGTAAGTATATAAGAGTCGTGCTAAACAAGCATTTGATCTTTATTTATGTGAAACCTACCTAGTATTTTATATTTTAAATTTTAAAATGTTTAAAAAAAAAAAAAAAAAATTCAAAATTTTCTTTACTTTATATAAGAGGGAATTTTAAAAATTAAAAATAGCTAGGGAATTTGTCTCACCATCTAAGCCAAGCCTCGACAGCAACGCCCTGACTGAACAATTCGTCATTAATTAATTTTCAAAGAAGCATGTCCCCATGGTGTCTAAATTTATTTCCATGTAAATAATTTTCCTAAATTAATGCCTACACCACACGACTTTCACATTATTTTCTCCCTTATTTGAAATCATTATACCAATTTTCACGTCTAATTTACATCCTCTTCCTTAATTTCAATCGGATTAAAATTTATACATGACTAACAACTTTTATTACACTTGATAAATACATCAATTTTGAAAAAAACAGCTTATGCAATTATAATATTTATGCAATATTTTTTCACAAACAGCTGCTTACGTATTCGTCCGATTTCGGAACAGCTCGTCTCGATCCGTGCGAGCTTCGTACAGTCTACACGCATACGTCTAGTCGCACGCACACAAACACCGTGCCGAAGTCTGCCGAACTGAAACGACGTTAGACGATGCACGGCTTTCAACGCCGCACCGCTGTGCCGGTCGGAGTGGGGGGTGTTAGGTTTATTTTCGTTACGGAATTTCTTGATTCGGTCACCGCGCTCAAAGCCCGCGATAAAAGCTATGCAATAGCTTAATAATTATTTTTGTTTAATCTTATTTATTTGAATAGCATAATGCATGGGAAATACAAATAATAATAATAATCCCACGGTGTTGTCTCATGTCCGTCTGAAAAATTTAAAATAAATGTTAATAAAAAAAATAAATATTCTATATTCCGCGTTTGTCTTTGGTCATGTTTCTGTCTGTCAGCCTTTCTGGATTGATTATCGAGCTTAGGGATCAGTCCCTCACCGCCGGGTCGTCCTGAGTCCAGTTTATACGGTAGTTTTGTCCGAGGCCTATTATTTCTCGATAATAATTGTTAGGCTAAGCCTCGAGAAGGACGCGGGGGTGCAAGGTGGTCAGTGGGTAGTACCCAGGGACCAGGGAGGGTATACAAGGTAGAAGGTAGAAAAGCCGGCTGAATGGAATTAGCATAGAAACAGGTCGCTCGCTTATCATTAATAACTTAATTAGCCCTCGAGATGGTTTATTGCCTTCTTTGGAAAATATAATAACGCCAGTTGGTTTATTATTCCTTTTTATTTTATAGTTATATTTTATAGGGAATGGAGTTTCGATTTTTTTTTTACTTTTTTTAATCTATTAATTTAGGAAAATTATTTACATGGAAATAAATTTAGACACCATGGGGACAGGCTTCTTTGAAAATTAATTAATAACGAATTGTTCGGTCAAAGGCTTGGCTTAGAAGGTGAGACAAATTCCTAGCTATTTTTAATTTTTAAATTTAATTCTTTTATACCCACAAGAAGACAGACGATAAATATCTGTCCAAAAACATGAATGTGAAAAAGAGGCCAAGTTCGGTACAAACAGCTTCGCCGACAAAAAAATTAAGATCTAAACGGGTACCAAGTTCAATAGCAGTTGCTTAAATCATAGCTATAGGGATGTACAACATTCTTCAATTGATATAAAAGAAAATTTGTTACATTCTTTGATATTAAATTTATAAGCTTGCAAGTTATAATACTCTTACGTTTAACGGGATGATTTTAATACAACCTTAAAATTTAGCTTTGCTAGTTGTTATATTTTATACTACAAACAATTTAGTTGGATATAAAACTTGCCAAGTTAAAAATTTAATATCAAAGAACGTAAGAAATTTTCTTTTAAATCAATTGAAGAACGTTGTACATCCCTATAGCTATTGTTTAAGAAGCTGCTATGGAACTTGGTACCCGTTTAGATCTCAACTGAATATTTAGTTTAGTTGAAATTTAAAAGTTAAGTAAAAATCTTGTGAGATGCACACATTTTTTATATATGCAATTTCCTTCTATCTACATACCTACTCTGTAATCCGCCAAAACAGAATAAATAATAGATAGGAATACTAGGTGTGCCGGTTAATAATGTCCTTTTTTCGGCATGAGGAAAACACAAATTTTTTCAGAACTGGCAAAAGTGGTTTATTCAAAGTATGCACCATCAGATTCTATACATTTTGACCAACGATCCGGCAAATTGTGTATCCACTCCCAGTAGAATTTCTCCCCTTTCGAGGCGAGCCAAGATTCGAGCCATTTTGCCACTTCTTTGTAATTAGCGAAGTGCTGGTCAGCCAATCCGTGTGCCATTGACCTAAAGAGGTAGTAATCCGATGGAGCGAGGTCTGGAGAGTAGGGCGGGTGGGTTAGGGCCTCCCATTCGAGCGCTTTGATGGTTTCTTTCGTCGATTTGGCGGTGTTCGACGAAGCGTTGTCGTGGAGCAAAATGGCACGTCCATGTCTTCGAGCCCATTGCGGCCGTTTTTCGATCAATGCATGATTCAAATTGATCAATTGTTGTCTGTAGCGCATTCCTTGTGATTGGCGCCGATCTTCTGCCAGCAAGTCCTCCAGGTCAGCATCCTCAAACTTTTTCGGCTGTCCAGGCCGCTCCTTGTCGTTCACATCAAAATCACCACTTCGAAACCGTCCAAACCAACGTTGGCAGATTTTTTCAGATGGAGCATGGTCCCCATAAACTCCCCGAGAATACGAGCCGTTTCCGCAGCCGATTTCTTCATTAAAAAATAGTGCAACATCACCTCCCGCAAATGCTCTTTTTCGGCACAAAATCCGCCATGTTTACAAGCCAATATCTCATACACAAATGAACCGAATATTGACATGTTATATGCCGTTTGAAAGGTGATTACCAACACTATAAAACCAAAAAAATATTTGGATGAGTTTGGTGGAAAAATACCGAAATGCCATCTGTTAGAAAAAAAGGACATTATTAGCCGGCACACCTAGTATATCTATAGGTATCTTTTTCAAACGTCTTTTTTCCTAATAATTTCAGTATAATTATTTTCGTTGTTTTTAATCAAATAAAAATTAACGCTACTCTTTTTTCACTTGCCATGCTATTTTATTCACTTCTTTTCGAGATTCCCGAGCGTCCACTTGTCCAGTGCGTGATTTGTATTTATTATCTATTGTCGTTGCTTAGTGTCCTCTGTTTGGTTGCTGTTTTTGTTTAGGATTGTTAAGCCCTTCAAATACTCAAGGTAAACACACACTATTATTTATATAAATGTGATTTTAAATATTAATTTTATATTAAATCTATTAATTTACATTTGCTTCATATCTTGTATATTATTTAAAAGAAATGTTTTGTGGTTTGTATGAAATTTGAGGTGTTTCGGAAAAATTTTTATAACAGATATTAGGTTAGAAGAAAACTATTTGGTGTAGTTTTTTTATGTGTATTTAATATGGTGTACGTTTGCGCTGCAAAGGTTTCGGACGGAACAGTCCTTCTTCAGCACCTGTTGATTCACAGATTATATTTTTTTAGAGCGAAATAATACAAGTGTATGTGTGTGGACCAAGTACAAACAATAATACATTAGTTGACAACAAAAGAAACACACACAAAGAATTGAAAATTTTCTTTAAAAAAAATTAAAAAAATTAATTATTCTCTTAGAGATCCTCCCCCCCCCCTTTTTTCCCGTTCCTTGCAGCGCAAACGTACACCATATTAAATACACATAAAAAAACTACACCAAATAGTTTTCTTCTAACCTAACATTTGTTATAAAAATTTTCCGAAACACCTCAAATTTCACACAAACCACAATTATATACAAAACGGAAACCTTGGCTTCAGGAACAGTGTGGACCTTCTACGAGTCTCCAATTACTATTTTAGAAATATTTTGGTTTAAACTACCTATATTTTCTAATTAATTCTGTGTGTGATTCAAGTTGTTGTCTCTTTAGATCAGCGGTTCCCAAACTTTTTTGACCAGGGACCATTTTGATTTGGTTATTATTAGCAGGAACCACAAGGTTAAAAAATAAACTCTATCACTCTAAAAATAATCTTTAATCGAAACGTTTAACATAATTATAAAATTCAAAAGTAACATTAATTAACAGTGTTATAGTTATTGAAAACATATAATTTTTAGTAAATAATTATGTTTGCATCAATGAGATTTTTGAGGTTGCATGTTATGTACAAGTTCTTGAATTCTTGGGCTGATATTTTTGCTCAAAGCTACACGCATATACTTACATTTATATATATATTGTATCAAAATATGAAAAAAAAATTCAAACGACTTGAAATAACACAAAAAGTCTCTACACTTAAGAGTTAAAAACACAGAAGTTCCTACTATGTTTGAAGTCGCTTAATTAAAAATAATATTAATATTCAAGGAGGTTCCTTCGTTGACAGTTTTAAGGACTGAAAAAAAGATAGACGATGATCCGATTCATAAAGTTTTTATGAGGAAGACAGTCGACGTTCTAATAAATTCTCTTTTTTTATAAATTTTATTAAACCAATTATTTTACATTAATTAATGTATACATTGTATTTTTGCTTCGATTCCGGAGATTACTTCTCCACCATCGAGTGTCCTTATTCATCTTTAGTCCTTGTTTTTAATAAGAGGAAAAAACTAATTATAGAAAAAACCTCTTTTCCGACAATTATTCCAATACCAAATTGCGGAAATTAATCCCTCTATTCCTCCTCCGCTCATCAATCTCAATAAATTCTCTTTTTTTTTATAAATTTTATTAAACCAATTATTTTACACTAATTAATGTATACATTGTATTTTTGCTTCGATTCCGAGATTACTTCTCCACCATCGAGTGTCCTTATTCATCTTTAGTCCTTGTTTTTAATAAGAGGAAAAAACTAATTATAGAAAAAAAACCTCTTTTCCGACAATTATTCCAATACCAAATTGCGGAAATTAATCCCTCTATTCCTCCTCCGCTCATCAATCTCAATAAATTCTCTTTTTTTTTATAAATTTTATTAAACCAATTATTTTACACTAATTAATGTATACATTGTATTTTTGCTTCGATTCCGGAGATTACTTCTCCACCATCGAGTGTCCTTATTCATCTTTAGTCCTTGTTTTTAATAAGAGGAAAAAACTAATTATAGAAAAAAAACCTCTTTTCCGACAATTATTCCAATACCAAATTGCGGAAATTAATCCCTCTATTCCTCCTCCGCTCATCAATCTCAATAAATTCTCTTTTTTTTTATAAATTTTATTAAACCAATTATTTTACACTAATTAATGTATACATTGTATTTTTGCTTCGATTCCGGAGATTACTTCTCCACCATCGAGTGTCCTTATTCATCTTTAGTCCTTGTTTTTAATAAGAGGAAAAAACTAATTATAGAAAAAAAACCTCTTTTCCGACAATTATTCCAATACCAAATTGCGGAAATTAATCCCTCTATTCCTCCTCCGCTCATCAATCTCAATAAATTCTCTTTTTTTTTATAAATTTTATTAAACCAATTATTTTACATATATTAATGTATACATTGTATTTTTGCTTCGATTCCGGAGATTACTTCTCCACCATCGAGTGTCCTTATTCATCTTTAGTCCTTGTTTTTAATAAGAGGAAAAATCTAATTAGATAAAAAAACCTCTTTTCCGATAATTATTTCAATTCCATTATTCCCCAATCAAGTCGATTGGTTTTAATTACCTCGTCTATCACCTCTCATCTTTCAATAAATTCTCTTTTTTATTAAATATTTATTATTAAACCAATTATTTTACATTAATTAATGTATACCTTGTATTTTCGCTTCGATTCCGGAGATTGCTTCTCCACCATCGAGTGTCCTTATTCATATTTAGTCCATGTTTTTAATAAGAGGAAAAATCTAATTAGATAAAAAAACCTCTTTTCCGATAATTATTTAAATTCCATTATTCCCCAATCAAATCGATTGGTATCCTTCCAATTCCCTCCTCAATCCCTCTCCCAATAAATTCTCTTATTCGGAATTTGTACATATATTTTCATTTAAAATGAACTATTTGTAGGTTTTAAAATTATATTTCCTAATTTTTAACCGACTTCTTTATTATATATTTATATTCGAAATGCACTAGGTATTTGTGGGTTTTAAAATTAAATTTGATGATTTTCCTCGATTTCCATGGAATCCCCTCATCAAATTCTGACTTGACTTCAAATTTTGAAATCTTTCGCGGACCATATTTTAGTTCTTATGGACCACTAGTGGTCCGCGGACCACAGGTTGGGAACCACTGCTTTAGATAAATAGCTCAACCATTAAAACATCAAATCTCCGATTTATATCGCTGATTTGCTGCAACACTCACATTCTAACTCATAATCTGATTTTGAACTGTTTGTTATTTTTTTAAGCTATCACTTGGGAATGATTTCTAAAATTCAATATTCATTTGAATGATATGCCATTAATTTGCGATATTTTATCCTCTCAAGTCTTTAATCCATTATATTGCGAATTGCTCGGTACGCCTGGCAGGTAGGCCAAATCGATGCCAAGAACGGATTGCATTTTCGGCTTTCTAGCTTCTAAACTTCTGAATCTAGTTTGGGAAAAACTATATATTAAAAATGAATTTCTCTTCTTTGTAAGCGCATATCTCTCAAATGCCTGGACCGATTTGGAAAAGTTGCCCGGAAAATTGTGAAATTCAGGAAAAACTAAAAGAAAATCAGGTTAGCCAACATAGCTTGCCAGACAATAAAAAGAACTAAACGAGCAAAAAAAAACAAGTGTTGGCGGCCCTGTTTTTTTGAGTGTCATTCATTCTCAATAGTTCTAACCACATTATCGTTGAAGAAGATAATTAAATAATAATGCAACAAAGATTTAAAAAACTATCTATTTTTTTTAAAGTACATGATAATGCCGATGGCGGGCCTTGAAGCTAGTATATACTCGTAATATATATTTGATGATCTAATGGAGATTTTAAGATGTTGTTGTGATAAAAGTATAAACAAACACTTAAGTGTATTTTAATTTTTTAAAGTAATTATTTTAATGATTTCAAGACTCCCACTAGGGAAAAGGTGAATTTCTATCTTTGATCATTATTATAATCAGTATTATAATTGAAATTATATTTATAATTCTTTTTTTTTGAAATTTTTTTTCGGCATTTATTTTTGAAAAAAATCATCAAAATTTGCAGAGAACTTAACGGAATTTTAAAATAAGCTGATCTGCCCATTCACATGACTTTACAATATATCTGGCCCCTCTCTTATACTATATATATTTGTCTAGATTAATTTGTAACAACGCTGAGAGAATTTTCTTTAAAAAATTACGCTCTTGCCTAGAATCGAACCGACGAACTCTTGAACTATGGGCATCAGCTCTAGCGATTACACCAATGCAACATTAATATTTGTATCTTGATTTCTGTTACTAAAACTATATATTTTTGATTTGGACTTTGTGTCGAGATAATATTGTATTCATTTGAACTCGAATGGAAATGAAAAAACACCAATAGATTTTAAATTAAGAAACATTAAATATATATTAATTAACGAGGCAAATTTGAAATATAATTTGTAATTTTGAAATGAAAGACTCCAATTCATTTTAAATTAAGAAACATTAAATATATTGATCATTATTCCCCCCCCCCCCCCCTCAACACTCAAAAGTTAAAGAGGCGAAACTTTTAAGAGACGTTGTATTTTCGGTAGTTTACCGGTATACATTTGGAGTGTGGTTTTTTAAGAGGAATACAATTTTTGGACCGAGACGCTGCCCGCCAGGGCACCAGCCTCGGAGGGCCGAGCTTCGAGGGCGTGCCGAAGGCACGCACGAAAAGCTCGTATTTAATACTAGGTGACGACCCTCCCACCGCCCATTTTGAGTAGTTAGTTATTGAACTTTTAGTCTTCTGGGGGCCCACTGATTATGCAAACAAAATTTGGTACAAAATTTCGTCCAGACTGTTGAGACTATTTTATTAGAAATATATCAGCTTAATTCGATTTTTGTTTGAAATTTTTTTAGCCCCCTTTTTCCTCTCTTTTTGGCCACTAAGCTACATTAAAAATTTCGTTTTGATATTATTCACACTAGTTTTTGAGCTAGAGCGTACACAAACGTTGGAAACGTATTAGCTAACAGACATTTTGACAAAATAGTTCATATATCGGTAAATATTATTTTTTCGATGATTTCTCGTTAGGGCTTTTTTGTAGATCATAACGCCATGGATTTGCTCAATTTATTTTTATTAAAATAGTTTAAGCCGTTTTTGGGATATTTCAAAAAAATAAAACAAAAAAAAAATACTTTTTTCATGCACGATGACCATACCCTGTATGGTAAAGTGGCCTAAGCGATAAAGATTTCGGGGGCTGCATCCCCGAATGATATTCTTTCCAGGGGGCGTAGCGTAGAGGTCCACCAAAGGCGGGTTTCGCAGCTAGTTTAATATAACATCCTGTTAAAAATGAAATCTCCTATTAAACCAAATCGTCACCGGCTTATTATATTTAACCTATAGCTCCTTTATTCAAAATCTTCATATACTTAGTATTTCGTGAATTGTATTATTAATAATAATATCCATAATAAATTTTGCTAAATTAATTCCGGAAATGAGTACTTTTCTTTAAAATTTATGATTATTATTCTATTCTGTTTCCTTTTGATTTTGCTTGTAACCTAATTTTGTTGCTTTTTTTTATTTTATTTTTTATTATTTTAATGTTTCCCATTGATTTTTATAGGCACAGGAAATAGGAAACTCTAGTAATATTTTTTTTAATTACTTATTAGAGTATATTTATCTTAATCTTTAGACAGATGTTTTTATTTTTAGAGAACAAAAAAACAGCTGAAAATCAGAACTTTGCCAAAAGTACAATTAAATATCTCTTAATTAATGACATTACCCTGGTCGTCTGCGGGAGTTACCCTCATAGGCAAAGTACCAAACAGGTTCATACAAGGTACATTTAAAGATCGACCTATTCAAGAAAAACTCGCAGAAACGGGAATGCAATGGTACGGCCACCTAATGAGGAGGCCAGAAGATCACATGGCCAGGAAGGTGCTGGACCTTAATAATACTAGACCGAGAAAACGCGGAAGACCTCGCCTTACATGGATGTCTGTAGTAAAGAACGACCTAGCCAATAGCGAAATAAACCCAATATCGATCCAGAATAGATGCCTCTGGAGAAAAATGATCAGGAGAGCCGACCCCAAATAAAAGGAAATGGGAAAAGTCCAGGAGAAGAAGAAGAAGAAGAAGAAGAGACCCTAAGGCAGGGATGGCAAATAAGGATTTGATCGCTGAGCCAAATTTGGATAGAAATTTGTTTCAATTTTCTAAAGATAAGAGTAAATAAATATTATATTTAATATTGATTTACTATGAGTTAAGGATACTAGGTCACTTATTTCACATTAAAATTAAAAAATTAAAAGATATAAATTTTTTTTCTTTTTCAATATACATATTTCGGGCTATCAACCCATCTTCATGAAGTACAGAAAGTAACTAATTCAACTTATTGAATAACAGGTTATATATATGTTTATTGAACAAAGGGAAAGAATGTTTAAATTATTTTAAAAGGACACTTTCTCTTAGGTTATTGTTAAGTGAGAATATCAGGTTGGCGTTTGTTGACATAGGTGTGTTTAGATAAAAGAAAAGTTAGTAAGTTCATTGACTTGTGTCTCTAGGTTGGGAATAAATTTTTGGCTTAGATATTAATAGGTCAATTATTATATTTTGTTTTACATCCAGTTGATTATTGATAATATTTTCATCGTTCGACAAGGCATATTTTATTTCCGTGGATTCAAGAAGATCTTCTATTAAATTAAATTAAATAATTTAAACCAGTGGTCGCCAAACTTTTTGACCTCACGGACCAGTTAATTCATAATTTAAATCCCGCGGACCACTAATAGGATTTTTTAAGTGTTAAATATATTTATAAAAAAAATTGTGATCAAAGAACACATAAAATGTACCTAGTTAATAAAATGAAACTATTAATAGTAACCAAGTTATGAAAGCTTTATTAATAAACCATAATAAAATAAACAAAATAAACAAAAATTGTACAAACAAAAAGTTTTTATAACTTGTCACGTATTTTTATGAATTGAATCATGTTTTAATGCATCTTAAAACATAACTTAACATGATGAGTAAGTATATTCCACATTTTTCTGCGGACCAGCGAAATTTTCTCGCGGACCACCACTTTGGCAACCGCTGATTTAAACATTCTTTCCTCTGTTCAATAAACATATATATAACCTGTTATTCAATAAGTTGAATTAGTTACTTTCTGTACTTCCTGAAGATGGGTTGATAGCCCGAAATATATATATTGAAAAAGAAAAAAAAATTATATCTTTTAATTTTTTAATTTTAATGTGAAATAAGTGACCTAGTATCCTTAACTCATATAATATTTATTTACTAAATGGCCAATATTTATTACAGGGATCGGCGCTCGAAGTGTTACCATCTACCGTGAAAAGATTTTAAACTATGCTTTGTTACCCAAGGTAGGGCACGTAAACAATTCGGTAGAAACCATTAGACGTTTCTACAAGACTCGGTACTATCCCTTAAAGTCCATGAAACCCAATGTTACAGCTTCATTTCTTCCCAACAATGGCCACCATATTCCCCGGAATTAAGCCCAATGGATTTTTCCATATGCTCCATTTCTGAGGCCAAAGTATCAACTAAAAAAAAAATATCAGACAGTCAACGCCTTAGAGATTGCTCTTCGTAAAATACCATCAGACCATATTTGTGCAGCGTGTGAAGCCTTCCCGGACAGACTCGATGCTATTATCCGCGCGAAAAGTGGCTATATCGAACAATAACATTTTGTTCTTAAAATTTGAAATGTTTTTACGATATACTGAAATTTTTAAATAAAAAAAAAATAATAAAAAAATTGACAAAATTACAGCATTTTTAATTGGTAACACTTCGAGCGCCGACCCCTTTAAATACGATACTAGATGCTTAATTTTTAAAGTAAAATCGTTTCAAAATCTGTAAAGGGTTTTAGTGTTACATTATTCAAAAATTTAAATAAAACATGTAAAAAATAAATTATAGTTTAATAAAAAAAACAGGCTTTTTCTCAGTAATGCACTTAAAAGTACAAAATAATATAATAAACTTTTTTTATGTTCAATAACTAAGTCAAAAGCGTGGGGGCGCCTCTTTGAGAAGCTCATGTACTTTTAATTAATCTCGACAAAATACCCCACGCTTTTTGACTTAGTTATTGAACATAAAAAAGTTTATTATATTATTTTGTAATACTTTTTAGTGCATTACTAAGAAAAATGCGTAATTTTTAGTTTTTACTTTACCATACAGGGTATGGTCAAGTATTGTAATCGTGCATGAAAAAAGTGGCCTTTTTCCTTATTTTTTCGAAATATCTCAAAAACGGTTGAAACTATTTTGATTAAAAAAATTGAGCGAAACCACGGCATTTCGCTCTTCAAAAAATGCCCTAATAAGTGAACATCGAAAAAATTATATTTTTTGATATAATAATTGTTTTGTCAAAATGTCTGTTAGTCTGTCTGTTAGTCTGTGCGTTACCAAATTTTGTGTACGAGCTAGCTCAAAAACTAGTGTGAATATCAAAACCAAATTTTACACGTAATTTTGGTCCATTAAGACTAAGAGCTGATTAGATTTTGGTGCATATCGACCCAAGTGGAGGGGTTAAAAATTAAAAATCTAGGCCATTTGAGCAAACTCAACCAAATTTTGTATACACAATCAGTGGGACCGCAGAAATCTAAAAATGCAAAAACTAACCGCCCAAAATGGGGAGGGGGGGGGGGGGTCAAAAAATGAAAATCTAGGCCCTTGTACCAAACTCAACCAAATTTTGTATACATAATCAGTGGACCCCCAGAAGTTTAAAAATTCAAAAATTTACCGCCCAAAAGGGGAGGGGGGGTAGAGGGTCAAAAAATGAAAATCTTGGCCATTTACCAAACTCAACCAAATTTTGTATACATAATCAGTGGGTCCCAGAAGTCTAAAAATGCAAAAACTAACCGCCCAAAATGGGGAGGGGGGGTGGAGGTTCAAAAAATGAAAATCTTGGCCATTTACGAAACTCAACCAAATTTTGTATAGATAATCAGTGTGCCCCTAGGAGTCTAAAAATGCAAAAACTAATCCCCTCCCTACATGATTATAAATAATATTATTAAATATTAATGAAAGTGAGGGGCCAGGTTGTATGGTAAAGTCAAGCGGATGGCCACATCAGAATACGTCAGCTTATTTTAAACTATATTTTTTTTTACTTTTTAGTCTTAAAATGGGTACAATTCTAAGCTAAACTAAAATAAATTTGACAAGAGTCTAGTATATTTTTCCCAGTTTCACTCCCCTTTTGTTATTTTTAATTTTGTTAACCTTCTGGGGACCCACAGATGATGTATACAAATTTTGACTGAGTTTGCCTGGTTAATTTTTTCAGCTCAATTGTTTAAAATTATTGTATTGTCACCTGAATTACATATACATCCAGAGTTTCAAAACGAAATGAAAAATAGAAGTTGGATAAAATCGACATTCTAGATCGGCTTTACAACCATGTATGAAATTTCATTAATTAATTCCTGTGAATCAATTGTAATAGTCTGATGAAGAGGAAAAAATAACGAAAATATAATCTTGTTATAAATAAATTAAAAATTTATAATTCCAGCAAAAGACACACTCATTTATTGTCTCGATCAATTTATAAAAGTTCTGCTACTCTCGGCAAAAAACTTTCAATTTAACTAACAGAGATTTTGATATAATAATTAATATCTCGTAAAATATAAATTTTTCGATGTTCACTTATTAGGGATGGTTGTGCTCAATTTTTTTTTTTTTTTTTTTTTTATCAAAATACTTTCAGCGGTTTTTGAATTATTTATTTCGAAAAATCCAAGTAAAAAAGCACTTTTTTATACACGATTAGTAGTCTAGAACTTATATTAATAGTTCCCCCCCCTAATTTTAGAACCAGAAATTATAATAACTCTCGTTTTTATTAAAGGTTCATTATATAGTACCTATATTTCATTTTTCTTTTTTTTTAGATATAAAATCATATAATTTTAATTTTTAGCCCCCCCCCTTCCCCCTTAATTTTTTGTTCGATTTCAAACAAAATTTAATCAGCTCTTAAACTCAATGCAGCAAAACTACATGTAAAAATTGGTTTTGATATTCACACTAATTTTTAAGCTAGAGCGCACACAATATTTGGTAACGTACTAACGCTTTATCAGACATTTTTATAAAATAATTAATATCCCATAAAATATAATTGTTTCGATGTTCACTCTTTAGTGCTTTTTTGTAGATCAAAACGCCGTGGTTTTGCCAAATTTTTTTTATCACAAAATAGTTTCAACAATTTTTAGGTTATTTTGAAAAAAAAACGAAGCAACAAAAAAACACTTTTTTTGATCAAAATACTTGACCATACCCTGTATGGTAAAGTAAAAAAAAAAATTATCTATTCTAGTGATAAATATATCATTCTTTAATTAATAAACTAAACTATTCCAAGTATGGCAGTTAAATTTAATCCGTAATTTAGAATCGCATCGAGGAACATACCCTACATTCCTTCAAGTTAGAGTATAGTAGGTAATAATCAGTACACACATTCCATTTCTCATTGATATTATATTACATAAGCAGAGACTAGTTAGTTAATGATCATCTTGTGTTGTCCCTTATGTTAATATACCTATAATATAGAACCTGTGTGTGTGTGTGTGAGAGAGAGAGAACAGGCAAAAACTCTGAAAACACATTTTGGGGCCCTTTCTCCTCTTTATGGTTCGAATTTCAAAAAAATCCCTTCTTACCACACCAATAAATCGTTAAAAGAATATACACTCCAAATTTCATCTTTCTAGGTCAAACGGTTTAGGCTGTACGTTGATAGATGAATGATGAAATATCACCGTATATTAAGATCAATCCTGAGAAATTCTCATTAAATAAATCACACTCACACAACAACAATGAATTATAGATCCAAAAACAATTTCGTTTTGATATTCACTCTAGTTTTTGAGCTATAGCGTGCCCAAAATTTGGTAACGTATTACCTAACAGAGATTTTAATAAAATAATTAATATCTCGTAAAATATAATTTTTTCACTTATTAGGGTTTTTTGTGGACCAAAGCCATGGGTTTGCTCAATTTTTTTTTTTACTAAAATACCTTCAACGGTTTAAAAAACCAAGCAAAAAACACTTTTTTATACGATTAGTAGTCTAGAATTTATATTGATAGTTCTATTTTTTGAAATCCCCATTTCTGGAACCAGAAAAAATAATAACACTCGTTTTTATTATAGGTTCATTTTATAGTACCTATATTTCATTTTTCTTGTTTTTTTAGATTGAAAATCATATAATTTTTATTTTTACCCCCCCCCCCCCCCCCCAAACCCCTTAATATTTGGTTCGATTTCAACCAAAATATAATCAGCTCTTAATCTCACATGCACCAAAACTACATGACAAGTTTCGTTTTAATATTCATACTGGTTTTTGAGCTAGAGCGTATATAAAATTTGGCAACGTACTAACCGAGGGGTGAACTGAGGCCTAATATAAATTTTAATTTTCTCATTAATATATCAAAGAATAATTGATACGTCAACAAGAATTATTTTGACCGCGCTGATTTGAAAAAAGATATTTTTATCTCGCGAGACTACTGCAGATTACGCTATTGGAGTCTGCGGAGTATTAAGTCTGGACCAAGAGAGAAAAAGATGTGATCCACTTAGCTAACAATCCAACGTCATTTCGCGTATAGCCCGCTAGACATTCGGATGGATCACCGAGTGAATTTGAAATCTCAGATGTTATATACTCGATCTCCCAGTCCAGAGCGCTAGATCTATTAGCATGTATGTTAGATGCCTGCCATTAATTAACTGAAGGTTGGATTACTATCATTTTTCTCTCTTGGTCCAGACTTAATACTCCGCAGACTCCAATAGCGTAATCCGCAGTAGTCTCGCGAGATAAAAATATCTTTTTCAAATCAGCGCGGTCAAAATAATTCTTGTTGACGTATCAATTATTCTTTGATATATTAATGAGAAAATTAAAATTTATTTAATATCATTATTTCAAGTTAGAAATATATAAGTTCAAATATTATTTTCACTCAATATTTGACAAAAATTCCCTACATTAGAGTCGCGATCGAATAAAATGTAGAAAACCTTCAGTTGAGGCCTAATATTACTGTACACCTACTTCCACTTGTACTTCCAAATAAAATATTTCCAAGTACTTACAAATATTTCCAAGTAATTCCAAATATTTCCAAGTAATTTCAAATATTTCCAAGTAATTCCAAAATATTTCCAAGTAATTCCAAATATTTCCAAGTACTTCCAAACATTTCCAAGTACTTCTAAATATTCCCAAGTACTTCCAAATATTTCCAAGTACTTCCAAAATACTTCCAAAGAGGTGTATACCTACTTCCAATCACGGATCACCCCTCGGTACTAACTAACAGATATTTTGGTAAAATAATTATTATCTCCTAAAATATAATTGTTTCGATGTTCACTCTTTAGTACTTTTTTGTAGATCAAAACGCCGTGGTTTTGCTAAATTTTTTTTTTATCAAAATAGTTTCAACAATTTTTAGGTTATTTTGAAAAAAACACGAAGCAACAAAAACACTTTTTTTGATTAAAATACTTGACCATACCCTGTATGGTAAAGTCAAAATTTTTTTTTTCTATTCTAGTGATAAATATATCATTCTAATTAATAAACTAAACCATTCCAAGTATGGCAGTTAAATTTAATCCGTAATTTAGAATCGCATCGAGGAACATACCCTACATTCCTTCAAGTTAGAGTATAGTAGGTAATAATCAGTACACACATTCCATTTCTCATTGATATTATATTACATAAGCAGAGACTAGTTAGTTAATGATCATCTTGTGTTGTCCCTTATGTTAATATACCTATAATATAGAACCTGTGTGTGTGTGTGTGTGTGTGTGTGTGTAGAGACCAGGCAGGCAGGCAGCCAGTCAGCCAGGCAGCTGCCCTTCCGCCTAAAAGAATGTTAATGAGAGCACACAAATTAATAAAAACAGGAACCGATTATTATTAATATTATTATTATTAAATATTAAATGAACCGATTTAAAATTCCGCCACCTTGTCAGCCTTTGCCTAAGCCACCTTATGCCCCTCTTTTTTTCCACTTTTTAATTCACTCAACAAGCTACTGGAAGAATTTTTTTTAATGTTATCATTATATTTTGTATAATACTTGTTTTAATAGACAATATCAAATTTATATTTTAGTAGCTGCCGGACTGAGCGTTGATCGGTAATTAAAAGCAATATATTAATATTTTTTTTGCCTTCAGGAACTAAATCCCCTTTTACATGCTTTATATTAGCTTCACCTGTATGTATGTATGTATGTATGTATCTATTTATCAATGTGACTTTTATTCTGTTAAATTCCTCAAACATTTCTCTATAAAAATAATTGTTTACCTACTCAATTTAAATGAAATTATATAAAAATAATAAAAATAAATACATGTTTTAAATTCCGCAAACTTTTCTCTATAAAAATAATTAAGACTAAAAAGCAAAAAATAAATTATATTTAAAATAAACTGCAACGGATCGTTGCTAAACTTGATCCAAATTCATTTGAAATATTAATATGTTCTAGAGTAAAGTACTTTAAAATATAATTTTACTAAAAACTTTATTTAACCTTTTTTGTGGGTCCCAAGGTACTTAATTAGGATATTAAATTTCATCAAAATTGGTTAAGTCATTTTCAAGATATTTAGAAAAAACTAAAAAAGTACTGAAATAAAGTACTAATGTTTGTGGACCGATATGTACCAAAAACTAATCAGCGCTTCATTTTGTTAAAATACTGGTAGGTTTTCAATTTCAATTCATTCGGTGCAACGGTGTGGAAAAATTCGTGGACGGAAAAAACGATAACACACACACATCCATCCATCCATCCGCACGCACTTCCAAAAAAAATGGCACTTTTTGGCCTCTCGGCGAGATCCCAGGTAATTTTTGGCAAAACCGTCACGTGCTTAAAATTCAATCTCATTGAATACTTCAATTTGTGACCTTAATTGAGTCCATGGGTTCCGTAGTCTTTACCTGAGGACCCTTTGAAGTCGCGCTTGCCGCGAGAGCGATTCCAATACTTTCTCCCATGCTTCGCATTGCATGATAAAGTAAAAAATAAAATATGCTTCTAAAAAGTACAAAATAATGTAATACTTAATCAAAAAGTGTGGGGCACTTTGTCGAAATTAATTAAAAGTACATGTTTCTGCGTCCCACACTTTTTGATTAAGTATTACATTATTTTGTACTTTTTAGAAGCATATTTTTTAGTTTTTTAGAGTGTAATTTATTAGCTATCAGTCTTGTTTGTGTGTGTAAATTAGTGTATGGATCAGATTATAGCCGGTCAAATATATGCAGCTAGTCTGGCTTGAAACTTTTGATTCAAAAGCAAACTCTCTAACTATTAGGCCAACTTGACCCCTAAATTCGTCGAAAAGGTTCGATTTTTATTTCCGGCTAGAATTAAATAAAATTTATTGCTTTACCAACGTTCTATATTAATATTCATAATATCCTAAAATCAGAAATGTCTTTAGTGAGAAAGGACCTCGTCTCCGTCAGGTCTGAAAACTCTGAACTAAGGTCGCTGGTAGATGACCTGAGTTCTAAGTTGATGACTAAATCTGAGACTCCGACGCCTACTCTTTCTACAAATCCTCATGTCTCCAATATGGCTTTGAAAAATACTCAGAGGCCCACTCTAACCAAGACCTCCTTTACGAAGACGACTAGTCAGATGGAATCGCAACCTACCTCTTCAACAGTAGTTCTGAATGACTCTGATCAAGACGAATTCAAGACTGTGCTCAGCAGGAGAAATAAAAATAAAAACAAAAACAAACCAGTCATACTATGCAAGGGACCTAGTGTTTCGTTTCAACCAGCCAAGAAACGAATCCAAAGAAAGGCCATTTTTGTAACACGTGTAGCCCCCGACACGACTACAGATGTTATTGATAAACATATTAAATCTAACATGAACATCTCAACAGCTAAGTGCACAAAATTAAAAACTAAATATGACACCTATTCATCGTTTCACATTTCATTCGATGAGCATCACTTAGAGGAAATTACGAATCCCGAAATTTGGCCTGAAGGTATTCTAATATCTACATTCATGGGCAAATTGAAAGATGACCAAATTCATACCTCCATATTTTCAAAGCCCTCGGATGAAAAGCAAAATGAAATTGGGGTGAATACTTCCAATGCTATAAGCAAAAATAATTCAAAAAACGAGGACGGATCCAGCTCGACAAGCCTTATTTAGAAATATATTACCAGAATATCAGAAGTATGAGATGTAAACTGGATCAGGTGAGGTTGTCTGCCGCAACCTTCGCACTTAATTATGATGTCATTATTTTAACCGAAACCTGGATCAACAATTCTGTGCATGATTCTGAGATCGATATTGGCCCTTACATTATCTACAGAGATGACAGATCCGAAACAGTCAGTTCCAGAGGAGGTGGAGTCCTCATTGCCATAAATAAATCTTTACTTAGTAGATCTTTTCACTCAATCGAAAATGACCTGCTATCCTTTAACCAACTGTTTGTAATTCTCCCTGAATTAAAAATTATTATCGGATCAGTGTATCTCCCTCCGGCGTCTGACATATCTCTATATCAGGAACACGCCATGCATGTGGAGGACATTTTAAGCTCCTACTTGGATCATGATGTGTTCTTGGTGGGTGACTACAATTTATCGGGAATCTCCTGGAAAATATCCTCCTCCGGTGCTTCACATAGCTTTGAAGAAAGAAGTACCTCATCTACAAGATATTGTGCGGCGCTTTTGACAGACAGTTTCAATTCCTTAGGTCTAAGTCAGTTCAATTTGTTCACTAATAGTAAGGGTAATATCCTCGACTTATGTTTCTCTAATCTTAATAGTAAAATAGACTTAAGTAACGATATCTTGTCCAAAATAGACGAATTCCACCCTGTCTTAAATATATCTCTTAATTGTGCTAGTAGTACTAGACGTGTGTCACCGTCATTTAGTTCTTTAAAATCAAAATGGGTCAGTTATAATTTTGCAAGATGCAACATTGAAGTCCTTAGTCAAAAATTGAAAGAAATTGATTGGAATACCACTTTATGTAATTTAGATTTATCTTCTGCGGTAACGAGGTTTTATGATATAATAATGTCCCTCATAGCAGAAACATGCCCTAAAATGCATTGCAATAGTGCTGGATATCCATCATGGTTTTCTAAAAAACTTATTTCGCTAATAATTAACAAAAAAATTGCCCATAAGAATTACAAGAGTAATCAGAGTGAAACAAATTATAATGATTTCAAAAACTTAAGGTCTCTGTGTAAAGCCGAGGCCACACTTTGTTATTCTACCTATATTTCAAATATTGAATCTAATGTGCCAAACAATATAAAAATCTTCTGGAACTTCATTAATGCAAAGAGGGGCACAAAGGGATATCCTTCCAGCATGTTCCTCGATGAATTCAATGGCTCCAATGATGCACAGATTTCCAATCTTTTTGCTGAATTCTTTAAAAATGTCTATAGCTTGGCTACAACAAATGTAACATTTGACTCAGACACTATTGCCAACTATTGTGCAAATACTCTAGTCCCCGATAAACATGCTAGTAATATTCCAATTACAATTTCCGAGGAAGAAATAATCACTGCATTAAAGGAATTGAAGCCCTCTCTCACCGTCGGCTCTGATGGTGTACCTGCTTTTATAGTCAAAAACTGTTCTTTGTCTCTTATTAAACCCTTACTTATATTATTCAACCTCTCTCTCGAAGAAAAATTTCTACCTGAACTATGGAAAAAATCATTTATTACTCCCGTTTTCAAGAGTGGCTCACGCAATAATATCAGAAATTACAGACCAATAGCTATAATAAGTGCGATACCAAAATTATTAGACAAGATTATGTACAACAAGATTCTTTTAATTTGCTCTGATGCGATTTCCAGTAAACAGCATGGATTTGTACATTCTCGTTCAACTGTCACTAATCTTACTCTATTCACAAATTCTATTTTCCTCAGCCTTAACAAAAATACACAACTCGACGCTATTTACCTTGATTTTAAAAAAGCCTTTGACCTCATCAATCATGAAATTTTGTTGCTAAAGCTTAAGTACTTTAATCTTCCAACTAATATAATTCTATGGATTGGAAATTATCTCTCCGATAGATATTCAATCGTCCGAATCAATGGCGCGGTATCCCAACAATTCTTAGCACCCTCTGGGGTCCCTCAGGGTAGCCACATTGGTCCCCTATTGTTTCTTTTATTTATTAATGACCTGGTCAATGTAACTCAACATTGCAATATATTGCTATTCGCAGACGATATCAAATTGTTTTTTGACATTTCTAAAGTTTCAGACTGCAACAAGCTACAATCCGACCTAAAAAACTTAACTATCTGGTGCAAAGCAAACTTATTTTTTCTAAATTTTGACAAATGCTTCACCATTTCATTCTCAAAAAAGGAATATTTTATCTCATACAATTACTATCTGGACGATACTTCTTATTGCACTAGAGTAACTTCAATCAAAGACCTTGGTGTCACCTTTGACTCAAAGCTCACGTTTAATGAACATATTAATCATGTGGTTAGTAAAGCTAACCGAACTTGGGGGTTCATATTTCGCAACACTAAAGCTTTTAGGAGCCCCAATTGTATCAGATACCTATACATAAGTTTGATTAAATCTGTCGTAATGTATGCTTCAACAATCTGGAGACCGAATCTAAAAACCAACATAGCTAGACTTGAAAGAATTCAGCATAAAGTTTTGAGACATCTAGCGTCTCTCTCTGGTAGCCCTATGTCTAGATACGATCATGACTACTTGAAAATCGCTGAAACTTTCGACATGTCAACTATTCTTTCGTCTATGATTGCTTCCGACAACTTATTCACTTTTAAAATTATGTCTGATACCATTCGTTGTCCTGAGCTTAAAATTCTTTTTCCACTGAACAATCCCTCGTACCCACTACGACAGAATCAACCATTCTATCCACCAGTTCCATTTACACGTCATTCCGAAACCAACCCTATTTATAGATTAAGCATCGCTTATAACGCCCTTTCCCAAAAAACATGCGTTTTGAATTTTACTATAGATACCAACAGAATGTCTAGAATTATAAAAATAAACACACTTTCATATATTTAAATACTCACTATCATAATTATTATATCTGATTTACTCTGTATTGTTGTTTAGTATTTGTATGTTTAACATTATTGTTTTTTTCTCTACTTTTTACTAAGTAGTGTTTCTTTTGTATTACTTTTTGTAATGTTTTTAAAGGCACATGCTGTTGAAATAAATAAATAAATAAATAAATAAATAAATATCTTATTATATTAAACGAGAAATCTTTGATATTTATAATCGGTTTCTCGAAAACGGCTCTAACGATTTGGATGAAATTCACGGGTTAGGGGTTTTTGGTGTTGACATTTCGATCTGTCACGGTCTCATCTTCGGCTAAGTTGTTTTTGATGGGTTTTTTGTTAATTCAAATAATTATTCACAGGTGGTTGTTTGAATAAAAATTTATAATTACATTTTTTTCAATTTTCTTTTAATAAAATTAATTGTTTTTTTAATTTTAAATCTCACAAATAATCATTACAAATATTATTATGTATTAGAATTTGCCAATTTAATTAATTAAATGTATTTTTCTATAAAATATATTTATCTATTGACAATATCAATTTCATTCTCTTAAAAATCTGACAATTCGAAGGATCGTAGCTCCTTCTTCGGATTTATCATAAAAGGGTCAATAAAAGAACCTCCGTGTATATTAATATTATTTTTAATTGCAATTACATTCAAAACTTTAGGCCAGTGATACGTCTTGATGATGGCCATTGTGGTCAAAACGTTGATAAAAATATAAATTAAGTTTTATTTCAATTTTATTTTATTTTGGCTGCTATTAAAAATCGACCTTTTTACCTGAATTTAAAATGGTTATTAGCATGTCTTTTTTAACTGAGGTGCTAAAATATTACCAAGCATTGCTCGGTGTTCCAGTGTATCACATTTTTATACACGGAGGTTCATTAGCTGATTTTTAAAACCTGAAGCAGGAGGGATAATCCCCCGAACCATCGTTTTTTTAAGAAGATGAATATGACCTCTGAATATGATATGAAGCAAGTTTTTGAGACGGAATGGATTTTGATGAGCCAGTCCAAGATTCATAAAAAGAGAGAAAATTATATCTATTCTTTATTCTACAGCCAACGCTTGAGAAGCCCTCCTTTCAGGGTCTGTAACCAATTAAAATGAGATGATAATGATGGCCAAATCCCATTTTAATTGGTTACAGACCGTGAAGAAGGAGGGAAGAAACTTCCGAAACGTTGGCTTTGAATAAAAAGATATAATTAATCAAGTTACGTTGGCAGGTATTTGGATGAAAAAAGCAGCAAATCAAAAAATTGCCATTGATTTACTCGACGTTTCGCCAAATTTGTTTTAAGTTTCATCAGGCGTCTAAAAAAACAACAACAGAAAAAACAGAAAGTTTCAGAGAAATTACCAAAGTGCCAGCACATTTTCTCTCTCTTTCTTTTTCTGGACCTCGCACATATCATTTGTCGATTTAGTCAGAAAAGAAAGAGAAGAGGAAAAAATGATGTAACTTTGGCAATTTCTCTGAAACTTCCGTTTTTTTTTTTTTTTTTTTTTTTTAGATGCCTGATTGAAGTCAAAATAAAATTGACAATTTTTTTAATTCCTGTCCAGATACCTGCCAACATACTTGATTAATTAAATAATATGAATGCTATAGACTTTAATGATAGATATAATTTTCTCTCTTTTTTGAACCTTTGACTGCCTCATCACAATCCATTCAATGACCTTATACGAGGGTGCATAGGAAAGTCCCTTTAACCTGAAAATACTTGCGAACGGAGAGTGCTACAGCCACGCAAGTGAGGTAACGGTATAGTAAAGCGACTATGCCCGACCTAATGCAAACGACACCAGCGCCCCTAGTGGCGAAATGTGGAAGTTAACTATTGCAAATCGAAAACGAAAAGAGATAGAGCAAAATTTCCAATTAGAAAGTTTTAGAGCATCAATTAATTAGTACGAAACGATATTTGGTTTATACGGATAAGATAAATTACTGCCTGTATCACAAGTTATATTTATCACTATGAGACTTAGAGTTTAGTTTACCTATTTTGTTTTTGTGTGTGATGTTATCAAAATGTATTGATGTAAGTACATACTAGTATTTATTCATTAAATTGTGCATATTTCTTCTTTCCTCTGGCTATTCCTTTCAAATATTTACACAAAATGGAGTGCATCGATTTTGGATATTTTTGGGGTATACAGGCGCCAATTTATCTTATCCGTGTAAACCAAATATCGTTTCGTACTAATTAATTGATGCTCTAAAACTTTCTAATTGGAAATTTTGCTCTATCTCTTTTCGTTTTCGATTTGCAATGGTTAACTTCCACATTTCGCCACTAGGGGCGCTGGTGTCGTTTGCATTAGGTCGGGCATAGTCGCTTTACTATACCGTTACCTCACTTGCGTGGCTGTAGCACTCTCCGTTCGCAAGTATTTTCAGGTTAAAGGGACTTTCCTATGCACCCTGTATATTCTACAATTATTTTAATTCGGAAATTGTAGTTTTCATTATATGTATAATATATTCATATAGAGAATACCACCAATATACCCCTAATTAATTCAATTTTTTTTATAAATTTTATTAAACCAATTATTTTACATTAATTAATGTATACATTGTATTTTTGCTTCGATTCCGGCAGATTACTTCTCCACCATCGAGTGTCCTTATTCATCTTTAGTCCTTGTTTTTAATAAGAGGAAAAATCTAATTAGATAAAAAAACCTCTTTTCCGATAATTATTTCAATTCCATTATTTCCCAATCAAGTCGATTGGTTTTCCGTGTCGTTCATCCCAAGTTCATTAATTCAATTTCCTATTTTTAATATAGTATAATAATTTTTGTAATGAACAATTTAGTGGGATTTAAAATTAAAAAGTCAATTAATTAATAAAAAATGAAAAAAGTAATCATAAATTTTTATTGACACTCACCTGTGAATAATTAATTTAATTAAGAAATAAACAATCAAATTAAAGTTACCCGAAGATTAGACCCTGACATATCGAATTGTCGACCCAAAAACTCCCTTATCCGTGATTTGAATCAAAATCTTTAGAAAGGTTTTCGAGAAACCGATTCTTTATACGAGTATATATGTTGAAGTAAAAATCCGTTTTTTGCAAGAACGGGTTCTTACTTGTTAAAACACGTTTCACTGAATATCTCGGGCAACTAGAATTTACTGATGTTGGTTGAGTTTGGTACAAAGGTCTAGAATCTTCATTTTTGACCTTACGCTTCATTTTGGATGTTTATTCATTTTTAAACGAAAATGTCAAAAATTAGAAGAAAAGTTGAAGAGGGTGTAATTTTAGACATTTTCGTTTAAAAATTTTTGAAAATAAACGCCCAAAATGAGCCGGAAGGTCAAAAATCAAGATTATAGACCTTTGGACCAAACTCAACCAACATCAGTAAATTCTAGTTGCCACAAAGGTATTCAGTGAAACACGTGTTTTAACTAGTAAGAACCCGTTCTTACTAAAAACGTGTTTTTACTGCAGCATATATATATACCTATACATAAACTCTTCATTTAATATAATAAGATATCCCCTACCCAATTTCTCAACCCTACCTACCCTTCAATTTTCCAAAGCCCTTAAAACCCTCAAGATATTTCTATTCATGGTTGTCCTATTTCTATATCCCTATAAACCCTACATATTAATCATTTCTTAATTAAAATTGAAATTCGAGGCTAATATCGAGAAAGTATAAAGGAAAGAAAGAGTGTCCCGAAAATCTGTTGCCAAAGCTCGGTTGATTATATGTTGGTTGAACTGGCTCACGCTAGCCTGTGGCTGTGGGCTGGCCATTCGATAAGGGTAATTGGACTGTAGGACTCTCGCCCAAGGATTCAGATCCAAGCCTTTGATAGCTAATCCGATAAGACAGGTCACGTGCCATTAATACGCCGCAAGGATTAATCTTCGAAATTTCCAAATGAATTATACCTACCTAAGATATAAATCAAGTTGGGGAAATATATTATAGGAAAACAAATTTAGTCGCATCTAATAATTAAATTTCGTATAGCGTTTCTATGTTTACTTTATAGATTTATTTATTTATTTTTAAAACATGATATATGCTTTCTTGATACCTAACAGTTAGTATTGTTGTTTTTAAAAATAATATAAGAACATCATCATGGGGGGGGTCGGATAGGCTAGGCGGTAGCGTGACAGCGAGCTACTCAGAGGACCCGGGTTCGAATCCGACTCGAGGCATCCAGCCAAAATCTGACCCCGGGGTAAAGACAAATTAAAAAAAAAAAATATAACTAGTATCGTAATTAGGCTTATGGCTAGAAAGGCCGAAAAGCCAAAAAAAAAAAAAATAAATAAATAAAGAACGCATCATGGGGGTCGGGTAGGCTAGGCGGTAGCATGTCAGCCAGCTAACCAAGAGGACCCGAGTTCGAATCCGGCTCGAGGCATCCGACTAAAATCTGACCCCCGAGGTAGAGACAAATTTAAAAATAAAAATAAATAGTATCGTAAATGGCTTATGGCTACCATGGCCGAGAAGCCAAAAAAAAAAGAACGCATCATGGGGGGTCAGATAGGCTAGGCGGTAGCATGACAGCGAGCTAACCAGGCGACCCAGGTTCGAATCCGACTCGAGGCATCCAGCTAAAATCTGACCCCGGGGGTAGAGACAAATTTAAAAAAAATATAACTAGTATCGTAATTAGGCTTATGGCTAGAAAGGCCGAGCAGCCAAAAAAAAAAGAACGCATCATATTACCTTTTATATTGATATCTGATGACTAAAAGGAAGAAATATCTCCGAATTTTTGAAAGAGACAATAAAAGAGTGTCTTCTGATGGAATTATAAATTTTTAATTTATTTTCATAACGAGACTATAGTTTCGAGAGCTTATCCCTCTTCATCAGTCTATTACAATTGATTCACAGGAATTAATGTATTGAAACTATAGTCTCGTTATAAATAAATTAAATATTTATAATTCCAACAGTAGACACACTCTTTTATTGTCTCTTTCAATTTATAAAAATTATGCTACTCTCGGCAAAAAACTTTCAATTTAAGTTATTAACCGACTTTGAAAAAAAGGAGGTTATTAATTCAACGGAATGTCTGTTTTTTTGTTTGTTTTTTTTTTTTGCGGTTGAACATTTATTTCTATTTACCATATGGACCGATTTTCTATAGCCTAGTCCTCGATTGGTCCCGTTTTTTTTTCATTGCTATTGGACTTTTTACTTTATCCAATGCGAAGCATGGGAGAAAGTATTGGAATCGCTCTCGAGGCAAGCGCGACTTCAAAGGGTCCTCAGGTAAAGACTACGGAACCCATAGACTCAATTAAGGTCACAAATTGAAGTATTCAATGAGATTGAATTTTAGCACGTGACGGTTTTGCCAAAAATTACCTGGAATCTCGTCGAGAGGCCAAAAAGTGCCATTTTTTTGGAAGTGCGTGCGGATGGATGGATGTATGTGTGTGTGTTATCGTTTTTTTCGTCCACGATTTTTTCCACACCTTTGCGCTGATTGAAATGAAATTGAAAACCTACCATTAGTTTAACAAAATGAAGCGCTGATTAGTTTTTGGTACATATCTGTCACACAAACATTAGTACTTTATTTCAGTACTTTTTTAGTTTTTTCTAAATATCTTGAAAATGACTAAACCAATTTTGATGAAATTTAATATCCTAATTAAGTACCTTGGGGGCCACAAAAAAGGTTAAATAAAGTTTTTAGTAAAATTATATTTTAATGTACTTTACTCAAGAACATATTAATATTTCAAATGAATTTGGATAAAGTTTAGCAACGATCCCGTTGTCAGTTTGTTTTGTTATGTATGTACACACATAACTCCTTTGTTTATGGACCGATCTCGATGATTCATTTTCTTATTGGAAAGGGGATACCTTAGTGGTGGTACCATATTAATTTGGTCAAGTTATGATAATATGATTAATGACAAAATAACAGAAATCTCCAATTCTTATGAACAAATAATCGAAATTATAATAAATAAAAACATTTATATATGTTTATATATATAAACAATCTTAAAACGTTCATCTAAAACCCGCTAACGTTTCGAGATAATTTCTCTATTTATGAATTGAATTTTATTATCAATTTCTGATTCCTTCGCCCGAATCTTTTTCTTACGAGATGCCATACAAGGTATTATCATAAGTCACTATTCTTAACATCACTAAAAAGAAAATAAAAATATTTTTAGAAAAAAAAACCGATTTCAAAAAAATTAAATGCATCAAATAAAATAATAAGTACTCAAAAATCAAATAAAATGCACTAAAAGGTATAAAATAATTATCTTATTTATTTAGTTACAACTAAACGACGAAGGCGGGCCTTGAAGCTAGTTGTCTATACAATTTAACACCGCGTCTGATTATTATTGAATTATTAAAATTAAAATCAATTAACACACCTAATATATTATAAAAACTTTCTAAGGAAATGCAAGCACATTGTTCTCATTAATAAAAATGCTTACTATTACCATACATGTTGTGAATTATTTATGAATATGTTAATCACTTAAATGTACATATCATTGTGTATTGATTGTTCAATTTATTATATTAAAAATGGTTCAAAAATAGAATAATCACTAGAAATCCTAGGCCCTTTGAGCGACTTTCACGAAACATCACATAAAAAATTAATTATTTGGCCTAACTAGACAAAAAACTAAGAAAAAGCTAAGAATTTATTTATTATTCTTTTTGATCTCTTAATTAAATTATACACATCTATATAAAGCGAAAAATTAAACTTTTTCACCGTCGAAAAAATCTAAAATGTTAATTTGAAAGTTTTTGCCGAGAGTAGCAGAATACTATATATATTTGTCTAGATTAATTTGTAACAACGCTAAGAGAAATTTCTCTAAAAATTTCCTCTTGCCTAGAATCGAACCGACGAACTCTTGAACTATGGGCATCAGCTCTAGCGATTACACCAATGCAACATTAATATTTATATCGTGATTTCTGTTACTAAAACTATAAATTTTTGATTTAGACTTTGTGTCGAGATAATACTGTATTCATTTGAACTCGAATGAAAATGAAAAAACACCAATTGATTTTAAATTAAAAAACATTAAATATATATTAATTAACGAGGCAAATTTGAAATATAATTGTCAGCTCGGATTTTAAACTGACAGCTCCAATTGATTTTCATTAACCAGGCAAATTTGAAATATAATTTTAATTTGCACTCGAATTTTGAAATGAAAGACTCCAATTCATTTCAAATTAAAAAACATTATATATATTCATAATTATTCCTCCCCCCTCCCCCCGCCACTCAAAAATTAAAGAGGAGAAACTTTTAAGAGACGATGTATTTTCGGTAGTTTACGGGTATACATTTGGAGTGTGGTTTTTTAAGAGGAAGAAAATTTTTGGACCGAGACGCTGCCCGCCAGGGCAAAGCTCGTTTTTATATATTGAAGGAGACAATAAGAGTGTGTCTTCTGCTAGAATTATAAATTTTATTTATTTATAACGAGACTATAGTTTCGAGGGCTTAGTCTATAGTCTCATTATAAATAAATAAAATTTATAATTCCAGCAGAAGACACACTCTTTTATTGTCTCCTTCAAATCTGAAATGAATGCAAAGTGGCCCCATGTGGTCTCAAACCTTGATTTTTTTTAGAAAAATCCTTGATTTTTTTTTCGAAAAATAAACTATTAATTCCCAAGAGATTTTGATCAATTCAAATATAAGATTATTTAGAGACAACAAATACGGTATTTATTTTGAACAATTGACGTCGATGAATTGTGGTTGATGATTTTTCCTAGAACCAAAACTTCTACAAATTTGTAATACCCCCCCCCCCTGCAAACTTTTGTAGGATCAAAAACAACATTAAGCTATTTTTTTTTATTATTACAAATCCATATTTTTAATATAACGTGTTAATATAAATACTCAGTACCTGGAGCCACCGACATGCGAACCAAACGCCCCCCCCCCCACCGAAACCTCGCACCCCCTCCCGGATCCCCCACCTCCTGCACTCCCCACATCCATCCCCACCCCGCACCCAGTTTTTGCATTTCTAGCTTTCTAGTGGTTCACAGATTATGTGTATATAGGTATATAAATAAATTCCATATAATTATTTTTTTTAATTAAATAACAATTTATCGAGTTTTTTAATCAATTAAATAAATAATAAATAATAATTTTATTGAAGCAATTTTTTACATGAAATAATATACATTGTATTTGAGGCTTCGATTTCGGAGATTACTTCCCCACCATGGACTGAACTTGATCTTCTAGCTTGTGATAATATTTTTAGTACGTGTTTTTTAATAAGAGGAATTTTAATCAATTAAATTATCAAATTCTAAAATATATTAATATTTGGTATAAAGTATTCGTGGGTTTTAAAACTGAAAAACCAATTAATAAATAAAAGATAATTGAAAAAATGTAAACAAACTATTTTATTGAGATTTTCATTAATAAATAATTACTTTAATTAAGAAAAGATCAATTAAGATGAAATTTGTCGAGGTCCAGACCTAGCCAGATCGTTTTCTCATCCTCAAAATTTGTTTCATCAAAATCGGTAGAGCCGTTTTCAAAATAGAACTAAGCTACATTTATATAAACAAATATATAAACAATTTTTTCTCATTTAATAAGAGTAGATACATTACGAATTATTACCTTTTATATCTTGAGCATATTTTAACTTATCTAATGATTTCCGAACAAATTTTACTATTTGTAAAATTTAAATATTATGGATACTTTTATATTTATATATATATGTAGCTCTATTATTTATTCATTTTATCTATAATATCTCTGTTTTATAACAATCTAATTAGCAACAATTTCTATGCGATCCGTTACCGATAAAATACTAATTTTTCGTTTCTTTCTACTCTAGTTCCAGTTAGGCCAACTTGACCAGCAACACACCTTCCTATTCTAATTAGGCTCATTAGTATTATAATAATTTATGATAAATAATCTATACTAGAGTAATTAATGAATTGATGGTGGCCAACCTAAAAAAAAAAAAAATAAAATAAAAAATAAACAGAAAATAGAAAAATAAATAAATGTGTACTAGTGCACCCAACAAACAACTTTCATTTTAATATATTTTTTAATTTTAATTAAAAATATATTTGTTTTATCGAAAGTAACAGAGTTGTTGATTCACAAAGAGAAATCAATGCGAGGTTATCCTCTCCTTGATGCAAATAAACATATATATATATATAGGTTTTTACGGGTTTTTAACTTCAAATTCGAACTTTTCCATATCAAATTCAGAATTTCTATAAAACCATCATGCATATTTTACATATTAAATTATAGCTTTTTACCTGAAAACGTTTCCTGATAGTACAAAATGCTAATCTTGAAAAGTTTTAGTTAATGAGCTGAAAATTGGTACGCAAATATCTTACAATTCATCAAGTTTTAGCTTTTTGCTTGAAAACCTTTCTCGGGAATATAAATTGTCATTTTAGAATAGTTTTAGCTAATGAGTTGAAAATTGGTTCACAAATATCTTACAATGCACCAATTTTAGCTTTTTACATGAAAACATTAATTAAAACTTTTTTTAATTATAAATTTTTTATATTTTTTCAACTCTTTATTAATAAATCATGAATTTGATATTGAAAATTCCGCATTTGATTTTTAAAATTCAGAAATTGAAATGGAAAAGTCCCAATTTGAAGCTAAAAACCTATATATCATTTATTCCAAATATAAATATGTAGGTTTATATAGTAAATAAAATAAATACAAATATTTCAAAAAGCATCTTCAAAACGATGTATAAAAGCAAAACGTTTCTGGAGAATATCTCCTTTTATAGATGGAATTTTTTGAAATTGATAAAAAGAAAAAAAAAGTTGCTTTTTTTAATGGATAATATCCAACACTGTTGCTCAAAAATTGTTCAAAAATTCCATTGAAAATGGAAGGAATTAAGAAATATTTAAAAAAAATTAAAAAATATTAAAATTCGCCTCCATGTCACAAGTCAATGTTTCGTTTCATATGACTTTTTAAACTTTTTAAAAAAAATTTTAATTTTGAATATACTTGAAATAAAATAAATTGTTTAATATATATATATACCTAGTACCAGTTGGAGCCACCGAGCGATATAATATTTAGTTATTTTTTGTCAAATGTTTTTTCAAAATGTATAATCTTTTTAAATATAGACCCCATTACCATCCCATCAATATACTTTGCATAGTAGTTTATGAAAGTAATTTTTAGAAAAAATCAAAATGAAAAATTTGATTTACATTTTGAAAAAAAAAATTATTACAACCTATATCATGTTGTATGTCTCTGAAAAGAGCATTAAAAAAGCTGCAAAATGACACCTGTCCACCTCTCTAACTCAATTAAGACAACTTTTAGAGCTGTTTCAAAATTGTTTGTTCACGATTTGAGTGATTGAATTCTAACATTTTAAAATTGGCATCCATGTCACAAGTCAATGTTTCGTTTCATATGACTTTTTAAACATTAAAATTTTTTTTTTAATTTTGAATATACTTGAAATAAAATAAATTGTTTAATATATAAGTTATAGTCGCGATTACTGCAGACCTAAACACATTTCATGACGTCTGTCATATCGCTGACGCCTGCAGTATATTGCCTATATAAGTCGGCCGCTCACTTGCTCGTGGAACATTATTGCTCCATTAAAGTCAGTCTTAAATTCGGGATTTTACAAAAATCGATGGAGGGGCCAACCCAGGCCTTTAGGGGATGCACCTTTTTGGTGTAACCCCTTCTCTCATCATTTTCATTAATAAAAATAAGTCATATGCTCGATAATCTCTTAGCCAACCTGATCGCCAAATAGCCTTTTTGAGAGCCCTTATTATTTTTAAAGCATTGTATAAATCTTTAGCCAACTTGATAAGATTAAAAAAATAAAAATCTAATTTAAAATAACGCTCCTTTTACAGAAATTCTTAAAAGTATTCTCAAAAATAAATTTTCCGAAATATATAAATAATTTATTAAATTCCAAAATTTTGAGACACTCTTGTTTTTTTACAAATATATACACTCCATATATTTTCCAAATTTATTTTTCAAAGAATTGATGCAATGCTTCCGATGTTTCCTTTTGCCTCTTCGAACTAGCTCTCAATAATGCATGTTCTAATGAGTAAGGACGTTCCATGATTTTTATATTTGATTTACTCGTGCGAAAATCCAATTTCCATTTCTTATTACTATTCTCTAGTTTCTTTTGATAATAGAAATTCTCTAATAAAGTACGGCTACCTGTGTATTTCATCTGATGTCGTCGCGAATATTTACGCAGAAATGCATTTCTGTCAAAATTGAACTAAAAATTCAAAAAATAAAAATAATTTTTATAAAAAAATAAAAAAATCCGACTTCAAAAAAATTAAATGCAACAACTAAATTAATATGAACTCAAAAATCAAATAAAATGCACTAAAAGGTATAAAATAATTATCTAATTTACTTACAACTAAAAGATGCAATTGTTACATGAAATCACTTTTTGAAGTCGGTGGACACGCAAAGCGGTCCTATGTAATGGCGGACTTACTCTGGGTGAATCGTAGTTCAACTCTTAATTGCTATCTCTCTGACATCGGTCACATGATCCCAATAATACTAATTAATATTTTATTCTTTTCTCATTATTTAATAATTCAGTTGTTATTAAACAAACAAACAAGCAACATCGAAACGATTCACGTTGAACCTTTCCACACATATTACTTGAGTTAATCTCATCCCTGATTGCTGGAGACCAGTTTACAAGTTTTCAAGTGATTTAGTTAATTAATTGAGTTCACTGCCAACGAAGATTTCGCCTAGGAATTTCGTTCAAGCGGTCAATCATCGGATTGAACACAAACCGTTACCATTTTGAAGAACCATTTAATTGCTATTATCTCTTCCCAAGATTAATCCCAGCCAGCAGCGATCGACCTTCCAGGGACTCAAACCAATTGCTTCAAGGTTCACAGTTTTTCTTTTCCTAACAAATCAATTCGTTTCGAACTATTCTCACCCACGCTAATTCTATTAACAAGAGTAAAATCTCCCTTAACATTAAACAGCTCATCTTATTTAAAAGACACATTCCATCACATTAAACTAACAATCCATACAACAACTTATCCAAAGTTAATCTTATTGACTCTATTTTAAATAAGAACTCTTTTGTTTCTAAACCATGGACCAGATCTATTAATAAGAATATTTATTATTTATTTTTAGATAACATTTTAACAAACCAATAATTAGCGATTATTAATTAATAAGCACACATATAAACTCACACAGACCAATTAAGATAATTGCTATTTAATTGTTTCCTATTATTCATACTATTATTTGATTATAATTAATTATCTTTCCATAAAGAGTATTATTTGTAATATTATTTTTCAAAACAAAACAAAAGATTCAAATCTATATGTAAGAATCTATTTCATAAACAATCTTATTATTTTTTTGTAACTATTTAATCGAATTCAAATATAACAAAACATTAACTTGTACATATTTGTTGACTGAAACAACATCTGATTATTTGCCAATAAAATAATTAAACTTGTTATATTACAACCTGAGTATTTGGTTTTATCATTTCTTGTCCAACTTGTTTATTTGTTAACATTTCAGCACCTTTTTTGTGAATAAGACCTTCTGCTTTAGATCACACAAACTTAACTTTATTTATAACTAACTAACTTTTCAATCGTACATACAGTAAAAGTTTGTATCTGGTTGACCGACTGTGAGACGGAGTCACAACTGGCGAATTAATTTTTGTTACAGTATTTTAAATTTTGTAGATTTTTTCAAGCACTATTGCAGTTGGCCTTACCAGTCGGTAATAATGCATATTCTAATGAGTAAGGACGTTCCAGGACTTTTATGTTTGATTTACTCGTGCGAAAATCCAATTTCCATTTCTTATTACTATTCTCGAGTTTCTTTTAATAATAGAAATGAATTTATAAATCAACAACTCTGCTACTATCGGCAAAATAAAAAACTTTTTCAATTAATAAAAGGAAATTGAAAAAATATTAATTGAAACACAAAATTGACAGTATTTAATATTTAATAAACATTTACTAAAGAACTTCCCCTTTATTTTGAGCTCCTTAGGAATAATCATATATTTCCTTTAGATTATGGAACTCTTCTATCTTATTTTACATGAATTAATGTATACATTGTATTTTAGCTTCGACTCCGGAGATTACTTCTCCACCATCGAGTGTCCTTGATCATCTTTTTAGTCCTTGTTTTTAATAAGAGGAAAAAACTAATTAAATAAAAAAACCTCTTTTCCGATAATTATTCCAAATCCATATTAGAATTCTCTTCCCCATCCCTCCATTCGCCATTAGAAAATGATATTAAACCAATTATTTTACATGAATTTATGCATACATTGTTTTTGAGCTTCGATTCCGGAGATTACTTCTCCACCATTGAGTGTCCTTCATCATCTTTTAGTCCTTGTTTTTAATAAGAGGAAAAAACTAATTAAAGAAAAAAACCTCTTTTCCGATAATTATTTCAATTCCATTATTTTCTTCCCTCCTCCTTCATTCCGATCAATTCATTAGAAAATGATATTACAGATGATATATTAATAAGATTCTAATTTTTCTATTAGAAAATGATATTAAACCAATTATTTTACATGAATTAATGTATACATTGTATTTTAGCTTCGACTCCGGAGATTACTTCTCCACCATCGAGTGTCCTTGATCATCTTTAGTCCTTGTTTTTAATAAGAGGAAAAACTAATGAAAGAAAAAACCTCTTTTCCGATAATTATTCCAAGACCATTATTGAATTCCCCAATTCTCCCCTCCCATCATTAGAAAATGATAATAAAATTCAATTCATAAATATAGAAATTCTCTAGAAACGTTTGGGGTTTTTAAATGAACGTTTTAAGATTTTTTTTATAAAAGATTTTATTTATTATAGGTAATTTCGATTATTTGTTCATAAGAATTGTAGATTTAAGTTATATTGTCATTGATCATATGATTAGAACTTGACCAAATTAATATGAGACCACCACTAAGATAAAAAAAGAATCATCGAAATCGGTCGCTGAACATAGATAAAATAAATAAATAAATAGTTAGGTATCTTGACTATCTTGGAGCTATGCTGATCCAAAAGCAGAAAGAATCATTATAATCGGTTTATAAACAAAGAAATTATGCCATATCAAAAAAGGTCCAATACCAATAAAAAAAGGGACCAATCGGAAACTAGACTGAACCCAATGCAAAAAAAATCATCAAAATCGGTTCACAATTGGCGAAGATATAAGTTAACATGGACACAAAAAAAATACACTAAATTCTGCTGAGAATGAAATAGAATGTCACATTGAATTTCCTTTAAAACTCTGAAAAAGGAGGAAATAAACATCCGAAACTTCAGTTTTTGAATAAAAATCTATCTTTTTTGTTCCATGGACTGCCTCATCAAAATACATGCAATTCACTTATCATTCCGTCTTCAAAAACTACTTCAATCGTATTTAAATATAGGTATTGTAAAAATCAAAAATAGCGATTGATTCTCATCTAATACTTGAGGAATAATAATTCTACATTCGATTTTTGACGCTTACGATTATTAATGTAAACATTAAAATGACTAATCATGAAATCGACTTTACCAATACGAGAACAATCATTCTATTCCATATTAGATGATTTGACTATTAATGATAACCTCATCGATAACTTCGAGGAATCGACAAAATCAAAAAGACTAGATTCTTTTATGGCAAACAACTCTAGCTTGAGCTCAGAGTTGTTTGCCATAAAAGAATTTAGTCTTTTTCAATTTAAGTCGATTCCCCATGTTTTCAGTAGAGGTTGCCATTAATAGTCAAATCATCAAAAATGGAATGCAATAAGGTTATTCCTCTAGTATTAGATAAGAATCGATTGTTATTTTTGATTTTAAGTCGATTCCTCCATGTCTTCACCAATAGATAACCGAAATTTCCAAAATCGAATGTAGAATGGTTATTCCTCGACTTTTTAAATAAGAATTGATCATTATTTTTGAATTAAAGTCAACATGAACTGCAAATAGCAAGTGATATCTGATTAATATTGAATAGGAATATAACATATGTCGGAGATTTTGTTTTTCTAGTAATGTTCTTCTGTTTGCAATATATTGTTAAATATTTCGAGAGCTTCTCAGCATCTCTTCCTCAGTGGAAACACACCGAGGAAAAGATGCTGAGAAAGCTCTCGAAATATTTGGAATAACCATTTGAAAATCAAAATAAATTACTGGAAAGAAGCAAATTCAGTTTATTTATCCTAACAATAAAAAATTAATATATCCAGTACACACCAAGCCAGCAAAATTCTTATAAACATATTAATATTTCAAATGAATTTGGATAAAGTTTAGCAACGATCCGTTGCAGTTTATTTTTTATACAAACAAGGTTTTAACAATGTTAGTTGCCTCGCTAAATAATTAAACGAGGCCAAACTCGCATACCGAGGACCGAAATCAAGGCATTTTTTTCACAGTTATATTTTTGGCAAAATTGGCTAAACTTAACTCGATTGAAAGCTAGCAGACATGAACAGGTGGTTGCATAGCTACAGGCGGCCGGACGTTCTTCCAATATCTACATAATCTTTGAATGATATCATGAACATTTAACCAGTTGTTAATGATAAAAGAATAAACAAACAAATTGTTTGTTTTTCTTCAATTTAACTTGATTAATTATTTTATTTTGGGGGGTCAGATAGGCTAGGCGGTAGCGTGACAACGAGCTAACCAGGGGACCCGGGTTCGAATCCGACTCGAGGCATCCAGCCAAAATCTGACCCCCGAGGGGTAGAGACAAATTTAAAAAAAATATAACTAGTATCGTAATTAGGCTTATGGCTAGAAAGGCCGAAAAGCCAAAAAAAAAAAAAAAAAATTATTTTATTTTTTGTTTTATTTTAAAAACCGCTAATAGTTAATTACAAATATTTTGTTTTTACTTAGGGAAAGTGGTGTAGGTTTTAGGTGAAACATGATATTAATTAATAAAGTAAAGGGTGTGTAGTTTCACAGTGAATGAAATAAAACTCAAAGAGGTTTATACAAACTCAATATATTTCGGATTATTAGTCCATCATCAGGAGTTTACAAGTTAAAACTAATAATAATTGAACGAGCAATCACAATTTTTAACATCTAAATCATAAGTACCAATATAACAAAATATAACATTCAAATCATGCATACCAATATAACACAAGAAAAACATCAATAAAATTAAAATTTAAACAATTTTTTACAAAAAATTTTCTTTTTATTAT
>JALMQS010000214.1:770328-810413 GCA_024734495.1 Forficula auricularia
TTGATACCATGAAGTCTGACAAGCTGCATGGTTATATATCATGTAGAAGAGGTTGTCGACTTCCAGATTTAAAAGACAAGCCTGGGTTGGCACAAAAGGTGACGAACCGCTGGCCAAGCGAACAATCGGTTCACGAACTTGGGATGGAGATTTTAATCTTACACCCTAAAAGCTGCAACACAGTGGGTTTGCTTGGTACACATAACAAATAGAGGTATAGGCAGAAAGCCGCCTGGAATGGAGGGTGGCGAGTCGTTTGCCGGACGACAATTGGTCGCGGACCTGGGCTGAAGATTTTGAATCTTCAAATCCTACTGGTTGTTTTTACAGCGGGCGTGAACCACATTGGACGCCTTGTAAGTGCTCGACTACCATTGTTTCGGAGCTTGCTTGGCGAACAATGCTTCTGATTATGTAAAAACGAAGCATTCGTACTTGGCTGTTTGCAGCAGGTGTGGGCCGGCTTGGGCGATTTGCAAGCGGTTTGTCAGGTGTATGTGATGTTGCAATCACATCAGGTTAACCAACCGCACATGCAGTCTATCACGTACTGGGACTGTGGGAAGAGAGTCCGAATCTGAAGAGGTGGAGCATGGAAAGTCATGCGCAAGAGAAACCTCGAATAACCATACCAAAGGTTGTTGAAAACAAATGGTGCCATGGGGAATGGAGAAAGCCCTAGGGACGAAAGTTCCTAGCTCCATTCGACTGAGGTTGGTCTCGTGGTGGCACAAGGATTCGTCTAGATAGCTGTTGTTAACTCGCCAGCTGTTGATAGCTTCAACACTAGCGAGGGTGGAATATACGCCCGCTATGTTTCACGTATACCTCTGCGTATACACCAATACCCTGATTGATGCCATTCGTGGTGATTTTTCGATCTTTCGGGGTATACATGCGATACGAGAGTATGCATGCGCTGGTTGCGAGTGCGTGTGAAGGCCCGCGGGCTATAGACACCACTATAAACAATTAGTACACAGCAGCCAAGTTATATTTGCCAAGAATAATTAAGTTCAGAAAATAGTAATATAGGAAATGATTAGGATGATAGATGATTTTTATTATGATTGGCTCGAAGGGTTAGTTGGAAGGAGATTTGCCGGGCTTGGATGGGAGATGATCTTCAGAGATGATAATCTCTATTGGCGGCCTTAGAGCCAGTTAAAAATGCTATTTTAAATAAGAATTCGCACTAGGCAGTTGAAAATATGCTTTTAACAAAATAACGGCACAATGCCCGCATTTATTGCTTCTTCTTTACAGAACGTGTATACAAATTACTTCTTCGACACAAGCCGTTTCGTTCCAAATCGTTCCAAGGTGATCGCAATCACCCCGGAGAGCTGCTCATTCAATGAGTTTCAACAAGTGACAACTCACACATTACAGCTGAATGATAACAACTGAATTCGCTTCGAGGAGCTGGCTTCTTTTATAACCTAATTAGCTCTAATTAGCAATTAAGCTGATTGGTTAATTCTTCCCGCGTTTTACGTGACGTATGGATAATTTTTCCCGCGCTCGATTCTTTTATAAAAGGGGCGTGTCCTTGCTGCTCACCTGTCATTTTATCCAAAGATTTTGACGGGCAAACAACAAACTTCTTTCTCAAGGCGAAAATGAATCCCTATTTTCAAAAGCACTTTACAGCAAAAGAGCGGAGAATGAAATCCCACAGTACTTTCAATTAAAATACATTCTTTCTATTTTGAATGACAATCTAAATTTTTTTGGAGCGGGGTTCCTACGGCCTTTGCCGCATCCCATTGACAATTCCCATCTCCACAATCTAAATTTATGGATTCTAAATTAAAATCAAAGTTTTTGCCGAGAGTAGCATAATTTAATGCTGGAATTATAATTTAATAAATAAAAAATATTAAAATTTATAATTCCAGCAGAAGACACACTCTTTATTGTCTCCTTCAATTCTAAATGTTTAATTTAGATTATTTTCATGAAACTTATTATTACTTCATGAAATTTATAGTACAGGGAGAAGTTAAGAAAAGGCTATATTTTTTAGAGAAGTTAAAGTAAGGTTCCGAAAATGGTAAAAAATTATTGTCTTTATTCATATAAAGTAATAATAATTAAGGTTTTTTGATTTTTACCATTTTCCTATTCATTTTATGGTAAACATTTGACACGAAGAAATTTTTATAGATAATTATAATTTCTTCCAAAAAAAAATATTTTTTTACATTTTTACAATAAAGTCAAATATTTAGTGAATAAACTATCACGTAACGAATTTACTATCTCGTAAAATAGAATTGTTCACTCATTAGAGCGTTTTTGTAGACCAAAATGCCCATGATTTCGCTCAATTTTTTTTAACAAAATATTTTCAGCTGTTATTTGAGATATGTATAATGAATGGGTGTCTTTTTTTCATAAGAATTTGATAAATCCCATTTTCTGTGTAATTGTTTTCGTTTGTTTTTAATCGAAAATACATTTTTTTGCTTATTGTATTTAAAAATGTCTGAAATGTAGAAAAAAGCATATTCAATTATTAGTGGGTTTTTTTTCTGTCTGATTTTGAGGCCTGTTCATTTGAAGGGTAGGGGAATCCTTGCAGACCATGGTCTGTTAGATCCTTGCCTCTTCGACTTCATCTAACTGGCCGTTTTGATTATTACAAATAGATAAAGTTCCCATAATATTTTTATTTGATGTTAATCTAAAATGTCGTTATCGACAGGATATATTCATTATTTCAATAGTAGTACCTATATATATATATATTTTTATTATTAATTTTAATTTATTATTTCAATTTCTATATAATTTTTAAAATACATAGTCGGTTCCTTTGATTCAAATTCTAAATTTAATATATACATATATATATTTATATATTTGGGTTGCGTGACTTGTTACATTGCATGAATGTGACATGACGATGGTATCGTATCATCTGTGATACAATATGAATGTCCTCAAAGGAAATCGCCAATTCAGTTCGTTTTCCTTCTCTATTAACATATATATCTCTTATTACTCTACTCTCCTTTCTCTCTTACTATATGTTAATAATTTTTTCGAAAAAAAAATAGATACAATTGCAAGGTGACATTTGGTTACCAGACACTATTTGAAAAATTAATTTGAATGAATTGAAAATTTTAATAAACGTTTTGAGATTGTTTTTTTTATGATAAAATAATTGTATTAATTTATGTCTAATTATGTCTAAGTACCTAATGGACCGAGCGATTATCAACAATTTTTTGCTTTAGTTAAAAGCGATATATCACTATCTATCTATCTACTCTTATTAAACGAGCAAAAATTGTATATTTATTTGTTTGTATATATATTTGTTTGTATATATATTTGTTTGTTTATATATTTGTATCTTGGTTATATTTTGAAAACGACTCTACCGATTTTTATGAAATTCACGGGTTAGGGGTTTTTGGGGTGACAATTCGATCTGACACGGTCTCATCTTCGACAAAATTGTTTTTGATGGGTTTTTTCGTAATCGTAATCAAATTAATTATTCTCAGGTAGACAAATCCCATTCTTAGGGTTTTCAAAAAGGTCTCCTTTTTCGTTTTGTACCTAGGCAGACAATGGGTTGCCTTATTTCATTGTTCTAAAAGGCCTTGAAGAAGTATTGTGTTTGTAGTTTGTTGTTCTCCCTAAACGTTAGAATTATTAATAAACGTTTTATAATTGTTTTTATAAAGAACCTTATTTATTTAATAGAATAAAAAATAATCAAGAATTTATTTAAAAATATCTTTCGCATAAGCAGGTCTCAATTTTCTGAAAAATAACACAGTGGTCGAATACATTATATATATTTGTATTTTTTTTAATTTGAAAACGGCTTTCATTTATCAGAATTTTAAATTAAAAATAATATTAAAATAAAGCTTTTTACTGAAGGAAGAAGTTACCGAGCATCGCTCGGTGTCTCCAGGTACTATATATATTTTTTTGTATTTTCTTTCTATTTTGAAAACGGCACTACCGATTTTGATGAAACCAACTCTATTAACAAGTTATGAGGATGAGAAAGAAATCGGGCTATGTCTGGACCTCATCAAATTTCATCTTAATTGATCTTTTCTTAATTAAAGTAATTATTTATAGATGAAAATGTCAATAAAAAAGTTTGTTTACATTTTTTTCAATTATGTTTTATTTATTAATTGGTTTTTTAATTTTAAAACCCACGAATACTTTATACCAAATATTATTATATATTAAAATAAAAAAAATAATTAATTATAGGGAGAGGATTAATTGGATGGATTAATTTCCGCAATATGGTATTGGAATAATTATCGGAAAAGAGGTTTTTTTCTATAATTAGTTTTTTCCTCTTATTAAAAACAAGGACTAAAGATGATCAAGGACACTCGATGGTGGAAAAGCAATCTCCGGAGTCGAAGCTAAAATACAAGGTATACATTAATTCATGTAAAATAATTGGTTTAATAAATTTATAATTAATTATAGGGATTATTGAAGAAGAAAGGAATTATGGAATTGGAATAATTATGGAAAAGAGGTTTTTTATTTAATCAGTTTTTTCCTCTTATTAAAAACAAGGACTAAAAAGATGATCAAGGACATTCTATGGTGGAGAAGTATTCTCCGGAGTCGAAGCTAAAATACAATGTATACATTACTTAACTCATGTAAAATAATTGGTTTAATAAATTTATAGGAAATTTAATTAATTATATATAACTGAATTTAATTGATTAAAATTCCTCTTATTATTAATTAATTATAAAACGAGTTGTAAATCCCACAAAGAATTAATAACAAATATTATTATATATTAGAATTTTCCAGATTATTATAAAACTCGATAGATTGTTATTTAATTAAAAATAATAATTATACGGAATTTATTTATATACCTACAAGTACATACATAATTTGTGGCCCACTAGAAAACTAGAAAAGCAAAAACTGGGTACGGTGGTGGAGGTGGGGTTCTGGGGGTGGGGGTCCAGGAATAAAATATATCGCTTTTAACTCAAACAATAAGGTATCGTGCATCGCTCGGTGCTCCAGGTACTTAATATTTAATAATATTAAATTCAATTAAAAATGTCGATATTATTTGCAGTCAGAATTAAATTAGATTTAATAAATTTATTTGCTAATGATTTGACCCGCTCCGGCCATTATCAATTTTGCAAAAAATTGCAGTTTTTCAAAACTTCAACCTCATTGCGGCACGAGTTACTATTATCTTATTAAGATGAAAATTTGTTTGAATTGTAGCAAATTTAATCTAGTTTAAAAATCTAAAGAGTAGTCTTTGTGGAAAACGTGCTCCTTCATTGTCAAATAATCGAAAAAAGTTCGAGTTTTTGGGATAGGTATTCAAAAGTGATCGGGGGGAGGGGTTGTTTTTGGATACCCATTACAAATCTAACTACTTTACCAATTTTGAATTTCTTTTTTAACTCGACGTGAAGTTTTGTCCTCTTTAATTTACTATAGGACGGTTATTTACAAAATGTAGACCGTTTTTGAGTTATAAGCAAAAAACTGGAAAAAAGAGGTTTTCCCCCACACTTTTCGAGGTCGCAAACTTAGATTTGGCATACCCATACCATATCAAACGATCCTAGAAAAATCTTTTCCCGCAATTAATGTAAACTGAACCACTTTTTGGATCTCTTTTATGGAATTCCAGGCGAACGCAGAATTAGTAGTGAACGACCTGCCATAGATATATAGAGAGTGTTCAAATTGAATAGCTAGGTAAGAAGGTAGGGTAGCGTAGTGACCTGTCTAAAGTACTCTAGCTAGCAATATAATAATATTGCGTTAATTCATAAATCAAACCATCAAATGGGGTCGGCGTTGTATATAATTATATGATTAATTGGAAAGATAATGGGGACTGTCGAAAACAGGCAGAGCTAACGACGCGACGCCGACGCCCACGGGTTAATCCGATTAATTGATTCTAATCACAATCTATTCTCACCAATACACACCACACTCTTGCACTATAGGAAACTTTGTATTTAATATAATTATCGTGGAATACTAGAAAATTTCAATTTATTTACTAATTTCGCACACTGGATAAAAATAATCTACAAGAAGCGAGGGGAGGGGCCTTTATTTAAGAAATCAACTGGTGTGGGCATCACACGACTTTCTCTATTATTTGAACTCACCATACCTATTTTATTCATTCAAATTTACTTCAATTTTGGTTTCCCCAAGCCGTTTTGTGAAACCAGAAAAAAGACAAAATTGCAAAATACCAAAAATCTTCAAGTAAACATGTACTTCCAGTTCTTCGATTTTAGCCAAAATCTTGAGGTACCTAATTCTTCTAGCCCACAGGGGTGTCCAACCCGCTGCCCATCGCTAACATGAATGTGGCCCGACACAAAATCCAAAACTTCTTAAAACTGAATTTTTTGATATACTACTGTGAGCAATAAATAGTAAGACATTGTTCTTAATTTTAAAATTCTTTATTTATTCTTCCAAATCTATTTCGTCCCCCTCAAAGTAACCCCCCCGGAATCAATACACTTGCGCCAACGTTTTTTCCAATCCTCGAAACAGTTGTTAAAGCCAATTTCCGGAATAGCCTTCAATGCGCGTTTAATATCTTCAATTGACTCAAAACGGTTTCCCCGGAGAGGTCGTTTGAGTTTGCTGAACAGCCAGAAGTCACAAGGAGCTAAATCAGGCGAATACGGTGGTTGTGGAACGATATTGATTGAATTTTTGGCGAAAAACTCACGAATAATCAATGCAGTATGCGAAGGTGCATTATCGTGGTGCAAAAACCAAGAGTTGTCGGCCCATAATTCCGGCCTCTTTTTACGAATAGCTTCGCGCAAACGACGCATAACACTCAAATAGTATTCCTTGTTGACAGTTTGGCCAGTCGGAAGGAATTCGGAGTGCACCACACCTCGATAATCGAAGAAAACTGTCAACAGGACCTTGATTTTTGACTTGTTAGTCGTCAACGCGTTCTGGACCCTTTTTGAACAGTTTGTACCAATCAAAAACACTTGCTCGCGACATACAATTATCACCGAAGGCCTTTTTCAACATTCTGAACGTTTCGGCACCAGAAATTTGATTCCGTACACAAAGTTTAATGGAACTTCTTTGTTGAATAATTTCACTCGTCCGAATGCACTTTTTGTACTTCAGAAAGACAAGCGTATACTAAACACCAATGATTATTTTGATGTGACATTTGGCACAGATGTCACTGACAATCATACCAACCTAGAAAAAATATATTTCGACGAATGGGTTTCCGCGCGAAATTTAAATTAAAAAGTCTTACAATTTATTGCCCACAGTAGTATATATATTAACTAGTTAATTGATTCCCTCATACCCTAAATTACAGGATTTTCACAAAGAGGTCGCAGAACAATTTCCCGCTCCTTAGAGGGGGGAGGAGCTTTAAAAAGGTTGAGAATCACTCGGTTAGACTCTAGATTGGTTCCTAATCGGTGGTCCCGCTGTGTGAGTCGTCACTTGTTGAAACTCATTGAATGAGGCAGCTCTCCTGGGTGACTGATCACCTTGGAACGATTTGGAACGAAACGGCTTGTGTCTAAGAAGTAATTTGTATCACGTTCTCCAATAAATGCTGGCCTTGTGCCATTATTTCATAAAAAGCATATTTTCAACTGCCTAGTGCGAATTCTTATTTAAAATAGCGTTTTTCTGGCTTTGAAGCCGCCAATAGAGTTTCTAATCTCTGAAGATTATCTTCCATCCAAGCCCGGCAAATCTCTTTCCAATTAACCCTTCGAGCCAAACATAATAAAATCATCCATCATCCTAATCATTTCCTATATATTACAGTAGTGGCTATATTCATTGGCGATTTTTTTTAACACTACTAAAAAACTAATAAAAATATTATTAAGGTTTATCGTTGCGTCCAAGTGAAAACCTCCTAAGTTCATTTTACAAGTTAAGGATAAAACTGAATAATTACCTTTGAATTGTATATTTGCATAATATATTAACAAGGAAGATTCATATTGTTATGATATATCATGTCAAATGATCATTCAAGTCTAATTTTATAGTTTTCATTAATTAAAAGACTTTTTTTTGAAAAATTCGAGTTAACGAGGTTTTAACTTGGGCACGACGTTACCCTAGTAGCACAATGTAATGGACATATATTCTATTTGTAACTTCGTGATTAGTGGATTCGAGGGTAAGACAAAAAACGATTCAAGTTTCAATATCTGAAAGATGTTATTTATTAATATAAGATAAAATCAGTATATACAGTATGTACAAAGATATTCACCTGAAAGATGAATAGAATATATGTCCTTTTCTATCAGTAATATAATAATATATTCTTTTATATATATAAAGATAAATAAAATATTCGTCTAGTTCCTGTAACAGGTATGACTATTCTTTTTGTAATGAACTGACAATGCTAATGGTGTCTGGCTCTGAGTGAGTTCCTATATTGGTCGCCAGAGTGCGAAGAGCCAAATACCAATTACATATATAGTAACTATATAAGGGCTATATAGATTTCGAGAAATTATATCTCTATATAGTTTGAAACATTGTGCTACCCTAGTTGTTACAAATGAAGAAAGTTTTTGAACACTACTGTGGAGAGAAGAAGGAAACATTTTATTTGTTTCATTCATTGACCCTTTGAAACCCTGAAGAAGGAGGAAAAATCCTCCGAAACGTCGGTTTGAAAGGAAAGGAGGAAGGATTCCAATAAAGTACACCTTATTTTATATGTGCTAATTTTTTTCTTTCTCACTACCTCTGGGCTGCCTTCCATTACTTTCAATTAAAATTTCTACCAGTCCGTCTCTCTCCAGAGAAAATTTCGTTGCAAAAAAAATATATATATATATATATTTGCAGTATAATTTTTTATGAGTTTTGAAAATAAAATAATATAATAATTAATATTTGCGCATTGAACTGCTGAGCCGCATTTTGACATCGAAAGAGCCACATCCGGCTCGCGAGCCTATGGTTGCCGACCCTGCTCTAGAGGCAAAGTGTCAGTCTAGCAGATTTGCCGCCCTTTGACTTAGCTAACCGTGTGTTTTGCACACATTCGCAACATAGTCGGCTCTTCCCTGCCTCTAGCTAAGTTTTAAATCCCAAAGCTCCGCATAGAAGATTTTAGAAACCAGCGGCCCTCCCCCCTGCTTTAAACTGATGAAAATTATGAGTAGAGGAGTGCAAGAAAACATATTTCTACTGGTTTTTGTTCATAAGTAGATACTACATATATGTATATTTTGTTGAGCACGCAATATGGGCAAATGTCGTTCCGTGCCAGTGAATGCGGAACACCCGTTATCACCTGCATTGACAACCAGGCCAAGGACAGACAGACACACACTCACACGACCAAATCCCAAACAAATTAGATATGCTGCATCATTCTCAGACAAGCAAGTTGATTCAAATTTCGAAGAAATATTGCATTCTGAGGAGAGTTTTCTCATTAGAAATTTCCACTATTGGTGATTTTAACCGAAACTTCTCTTTCAACTCTCAACTATCAAAGAAACAAATCTGTAACCTTATATTCTAATTATTATTATTAATGAATAATTGTAATTGGTATTATAATTATGTTTAGTTTACCAATGTATTATGATGTAATATAATTATGGTATATGTTCAGTACATTTAAATAAATAAACTGATGTGGCCATTCACATAACTTTACCATACAACCTGACCACTCTCTTATATTTAATTTTTAATAAAATTATTTTAATTATTTAGGGATCAACCCCAATTCCCCCCTTTCATGGAAAGTTTTTACATTTTACTTTACCATACAGGGTGGGGTTAAAAATTAAATATCTAGCCTATTTGAGCAAACTCAACCGAATTTTGTATACATAATCCCCCCAGAAGTCTAAAAATGCAAAAAACTAACCGCCCAAAATTAGGGGGGGTGTGAGGGTAAAAAAATTAAAATCTAGGCTCTTGTACCAAACTCAACCAAATATTGTATACATAACCAGTGAGCCCCCAGGAGTCTAAAAATGGAAAAACTAACCCCCTCCCATACACGATTATAAATAATTTTATTTAATATAAGTGAGGGGCCAGGTTGTATGATAGAGCCAAGTGGATGGCCACATTAGAACATGTCAGCTTATTTAGTCTTCTGGAGGCCCACTGATTACACTGCCCAACAATGAAAATGCTTCGGGCTCAAAAATAGCTGATTCTTATGTATTTCCACCTGCTGAATTCAAAAATCACCATAAAGATTACCGATTAGCTCTTGTTTTGGAGATATAATCGATCAAAACGGTGAAAAAGACCATTTTGACCTATTTTCGAGTTCCGTTAGATATTAAACAACAATATTTGAGATCACAATATTTTGTTGAACTAATAGAAAACAGCTTCCTCTTGGATTTACAAATTACCACTTGTTTGTAGCTCAATTAGAACTCGAGTTATAACTAAAAAACTAAAACTACGTGATTATAAAGGATAATAAACATTAATAAAGTAAAGGAGTGTAGTTTCAGAGTGAATGAAATAAAACTCAAAGAGGTGTATACAATCTCAATATATTTCGGATTATTAGTCCATCATCAGGAGTTTACAGGTTAAAAACTAATCTGTAAATTCCTGATGGACTAATAACACTGGGCAACAAAAAAGAGGCAAGCTAAAAAACGACGATCTGATGAAGGCACCACATAAATCTCTTCAGACACGACCATCTGTGAAGTATTATTCCAGCAATGTAGAACTCTTAGAATGTAACTACAATTTGTAAAAATAAAATGCACTTTCAATGTTGTTAGCATATGTAATTAAAATGTATCTTTTTCTCTTGATCCGCCACCTACTGTATTTCACAGAAACTAGAGCTAAGAAAAATTTTTCATTGTCATATTCGTTTTTCTCAACCCAAAATTGGTAGGAATTGACTCATCAAGTGCTCGAAGCATTTAAAAATTATTTTTTTGTTGCCCAGTGTTATCTATACAAAATTTGGTTGAGTTTGTGGTAGTCTGTCTCAAATGGTCAGACCCTCTGATTTTAGATCAGAGTGGGTTGCCGAGAATATTCTTCAAGGCGGTCTAAGCATTTGATTGGGTCCACATGAAATTGTCAGGGAAAGAAGAGTGACTGATCTGCCTGACCAGCCTGATTTACCTATGATATTGTCAAAGGCACTCTTACTTTCCTTTTGGCCACTTTGTCTGATGAATTAAAAGAATTGTATATTTTAACAAAAGTCATTTATTCATTTTAAAGTACAAATTTTATATTTTTAACGATTATTATTTATAATAAAATATTAACATTTTCGCTTGTATTTACAATCATTCTTTTCCTTTATTTAACATTTGTTTATCAACTATTTTTATGATAGGGTTAATGTGTTTTTTTGAACATAATCTTATCACATTTTCAATTTATTTAATTTTATTTAATTTCAAATGCTTTTAATTAATTTGCTAATAAACTTAAGTTTTAATTCTTCTAATGAGCTAGGGTACTGCCATCTAGCGACACTGGCTACAACAATTTTGCTGAAAAGGTTTAGATTTAGATTTTTTGTCACTCCCCCCCCCCCCCCAATTTTGACAAGATATTTTTTTTCGTTATTATAGATTCATTTTATAGTATATTTCATTTTTCATGTTCTTTTAGTTTGAAAATATTATAATTTTAATTTTTAACCCCCCCTTAATTTCGGTGCATCAAAATCTAATCAGCTCTTAATTTTAATGCATTAAAACTACATGTGAAATTTGGTTTTGATATTCAGACTGGTTTTTGAGCTAGCTCGTCCACAAAAATTTGGTAACACTCAGGGCCAGTTGTACTTATGTCGGTTTGTAGAGTCTTTGTTAAGTTGACAGACGGTAAAACCTTAGTAATCATTATATGCCCGGCCGGATGGCCAATCAGATGAAAGATGAAAGTCTGTCAACTTAACAAAGACTTTACCAACCGACATACAACTGGCCCTAAGCCTAACTAACCTACTTACCAACAGACTAACAGACATTTTGACAAAACTGCTATTATCTCGAAAAATATAATTTTATCTCGAAAAATATAATTTTTTCGATGTTTACTTATTGGAGCTTTTTTGTAGACCGAAATGTCAATTTTTTTAATCAAAATAGTTTCAGCCGTTTTTGAGATATTTCGAAAAAACGAAGCAAAAAAACACTTTTTTTATGCACGATTACATTACTTGACCAATGACCATACCCTGTCTTTGGGTGTAAATTAGGAGTGTCGCAAAATCAACATTTTAATCGTTCATAACTCGTCTTCGGTAACTCGCAGAGTTTTAGGATTTGAAACTTAAGATTCTTTATTAGAAATTTATATTTTTTGACTTATTACGTACAATATACTTTGTTCATTCCTAAAGCTGCTTGAAAAAATTAAAAGAATCAGCTTAATACGTTTTCTTGAATCGAGATAACACCCTCTCATTTATAATTATTTTTTTTTCTTCATTTTTATTTTCCTTGCCAATCTCGATAAGGGATTCAGAAAGGAAGGAGTTTTTTTTTTCATTTTTTTTATTTTGCAGTCTGATACGGGGATGAAATGGGGTGGCAAATATTGAACGTCTGGTGACCTCAGGGGCCTAATAGGGGCTCGACTAACTAACCGTAGGGGGTGGTATAGGGGGTAGGGGGCGAAGAAAGGGCCGAATAAAACGAACACGCAAAGCCAAGTGAAAAAAGCAAGACATTTCATATCTCGTTATTTGGGCAAGTTGAAAAGTTCCTTTCGATCAGGGGATTTCAACTATCAAATTAAATCTACTCCCGATTTGATTTCCATAGAAAATTAAGAGAGATATAATAAGTTTCTAAATCTAAGGTCTTATGGATTATCTTTATTATATTAAAAATTACCAATTCTTATTATATAAATAGAATCCGCGTCTCGAACATGGCTCTAAAGATTTTGATGAAAATCAGGAATTAATGGGTTTTTGAGTAGACGATTCGATCTTTCAGGGTCTTATCTTTGGGTAACTTTAACTTGATTGTTTTTTTCTTAATTAAAGTTTTCATTCACAAGTAGATGGATAAGTCGATAAAACTGTATATTTTTCAATTTTCTTTTACTAATTAATTGTTTTTTTTTTATTTTAAAACCCACTGATAGTCCAGGCAAATTACGATTTTAACAGAAAATAATTCGCGGTAAAGATTTTATTGCTGTAATACCTTTATTGGCACTCCAATATTACTACCCTAAGTTTTCTCCCAAATCTGTGTTGTGGAAATTTTTCTACGCGCCTCAAAATGAGAAAATTTCGAAGTTCTTTCAGTTTTTCTTGAATAACTAAAACGGCTTATCAAATCACAAATATACACATTAGATAAATTAAAGCTCTTTAAATTATACGTAAAATTATAAAAATTTCATCTATTTATGTTCAGTAGAACCGGTTACTAGCGGTTGTCAAAAAACAGCCCCCGGGATCACTTTTCATGAATATCCCTAAAACTGGTACGTTTTTCGATTTTTCCCCGTTTTTGACAATGACCACTCTATACATTTTTAAATTAGATTCAATTTTCTACAATTTAAACAAAGTTTCATCTTAATTGGATAATGATTTATATTCATATTCTTATATTCAGAGGATCGTTCCTCCTTCTTCAGAGTTTAAAAAAATTAATGAATGAACCTCTAAGTATGTGATCAATATTATTTTTAATTGCAATTAAATTCAAAACTGCGTGGTGCGATGCCTTGATGATGGCCGGAGCTGGTCAAATAGTTGGAAAAAAATAATAATTAATTAAAGTACTAGGTATAGGTACGTTTTACATAAATACAGGGTGGGGCATAAAGATCTACCAGATTTTGAAGAGGTATGAAAAATTTAACTAGAAAAAAACTGAATATATTTTTTAAAAGAACATAATTTTTTTTTAAATGTGTTTTAAACATTTTAAAACAAAAAAAGGGAATGAAAATTCTAGCCCCTGAGACCAAACTCAACCAAATTTTGTATACATATTCTGTGGATCCCTAGGAGGATAGAAATTCAAAAACTAACCTCCCAAAATCGGAGGAGGGTAAAAATGAAAATTCTAGTCCTTTTGATAAAACTCAATCAAATTTTGTATTCATAGTTGGGTCGAAAGGGCTAGTATTTTCATTTATGACCCTTCCCCCATTTTTGGTGGTTAGTTTTTGCATTTCTAACCTTCTGGGGATCCATAGAATATGTATACAGAATTTGGTTGAGTTTGGTCGAAAGGACTAGAATTTTCATTTTTGACCCCCTCCCCTTTTTTCGTCTCATATAATGTTTAAAACACATTCGAAAAAAATATATATTTTATGTTCTTTTCAAAAATATATTCAGTTTTTTTTTTCTAGTTAAATTTTTTCATTTTTTTATACCTCTTCAAAATGTGGTAGATCTTTATGCCACACCCTGTATTTATAACCTAACTAGTATTTTAATTAAACGCTTATTTTAAAATGTTTCACCTAGAACTGAAAGCAAATTCCGAAATTTTTCTATTTCAATTTTATTTAATTCTGTTCAGTCTATAATTACGAAAAAGTCTAATGGATTTATTTATAGCTTGTTTATAGGTAGGTACTAGGGAGGGTGGAAATTCTTTTTCTCCCCTATATCTTATTATTATCATTATTACCAATTTATTATTTTTTCTCTTAGGCCGTTTCTTTGTTACATAACAAAATAAGGATATTAATTTTCCATTAAATTTCAATCAACAAATAAAAGAAAAAAACCCCGTCACAATAATGACAATAATACAAATAAATAAATAGAATAAAAGACTTATTTAGGTATGTACGTATTTAAATAATTGTTTTTACAATTTGCTTTGAAAAACATTACTGAATTGTGTAGGGAGACATTCTTTTTTGAGTGATCTTTAGTATTAGGACAAAATGAATTTGAACTCCTGAAGATGGGCTCGTACCCCGAAATTTATATAGAGTCATGCTAATAAGCATCTTATCTTTTATTTTTGTGAAACCTACCTGTCTAGAATTTTTATATTTTTAAACTTTTTAAATTTTTTAAATTTTTTTATAATTTTCATTATTTATATCATCTAAATCGATTCGTATATTTTAATACATAAAAAATAACAGATAAAATAATTATAATTAAAAAAATACTGATGATGAAGGTCAAACCTTCGAAACTATAGTCTCAAACAAAAAATTTTATATACAGGGTGGGGCATAAAGATCTACCCTTTTTTTTTTTTTTAATGCAATCGAATGCAAGAAGGGGTGTACCAGTAAAGATGCAGCCCCTATGGATCTCGAATGACCCTTGCATTACCGAAGAGAAGGGAAAGTTGATTAAGTGAGAGGGTGTAGACGTAGGTGTCTATGCACTCCGGTTTTGAAGGTTTGAAGATTGTAGGTGCTGGGAAAGATAGAGGCTGGAAGAGAGTTCCAGTTCCTTGAAGTCATGGGGATATATGTATTCGCGAATGAAGTGGTCCGGCACTTTTCTAATTTGACCGCGAGAGAGTGTTGGGAGTCGGCAAAACGCGTGCTACGTGCAAAGCATGCTTTGGGGGAATTATTGATTTTATCTCATCAGAGCACCTGCAGTGATAGTATCTATAGAAAAGGGAAAGGGCAGAGACATTTCTTCGATGAGCCAGCGAGTCGAGGGAGTCGGTGAGGGTAGAATCGTCAATTAGCCTGACGGCTCGTTTCTGAATTGCATCCAGGGTAGCAAGAGAATATTTTGAGGCTCCTCTCCATAGATGAGAGCCGTATTCGAGACAGGGGCGGATTTGGGCCTTGTAGATGGTGAGAAGTTGTGGGGCTTTGTAAAATCGCTTGGACCTGAATAAGAAGCCAATCTTCCTTGTTGCAGATTTCGCCACAGAGGAGATGTGTTGATTTCAAGACAGGTCAGATGCGACAGAGACGCACAACATGGATAGGCTGTCACACATTTTCAGGGTATTCGAATCGAAGTGAATATCAGGGAAATCTTTATTTTCGCGCCTAGAAATTAGACAACACTGAGTCTTGTTTGAATTAAAGTTAACTAAATTTTGAGAGCCCCATTTATTCAGTTTGTCAGGGTCGAGAGTAATTGAGGAGGCAACATTGATTCGATTATTCGGGAGTGAGGGTTTGCCGTGTAGAGTGCTATACGTCGGCGTAACAATGAGTGGGGTTTGCCGTTTGATCAATAAGGTCGTTTATATAAATTAGGAAGAGTGTGGAGGAGATTACGGAGCCCTGGGGAACACCAGAGTTTGTGGAGAACGATTCAGATGATTAATAAAGTTCAGTCTCAATAACCAATTAGAAACCACTAAATCAACAATAATTGATCTGAAAGATATTAATTTGCCGATGGTAATAGATTCAAATTTACTAGAAAATCATAGATCAAAGATGTTGTCATCTATTAATTCCGATGGAGTGGAATATTTTTAATTATATGTCAGAGGGGTTCCCGAGGGGTGAAAAACAACCCCTCTGACATATAATTAAAAATATTCCACTCCATCGGAATTAATAGATGACAACATCTTTGATCTATGATTTTCTAATAATTGATCTATTAATAAACCAAATCTAACTGAAATTCATTCATTCCTTACTAAACATTTGTTCTACTGTTCTCATCTTCGAATTAACCTTGCAAATCCTCTTCTTGTGTCTAAATTTATATATTCTAAAACCCTTAAACAAATTCCTTTAACAGGTATTCCCAGAATTCTATACAAATAAATTTCGAACTAAGACATCCTATTTGAAATATACCTGACCTTGTCCAGACAATTCGTTCAATAACCCTTTTTCTACCTGCCACATACCTTTAAATTCAACCACTCAATTCTTTCAACTCCCATTGGCTCACCCCCTCCACTCGCCCTGTACTATAATAACATCGATACAATGTAAAATTTTTATATTCAGTGTTCTGTTTAACCTCCTGATGAAGGGTTCATAGCCCGAAATATGTATAGAGATAAATAAAAAATCTCCAAAATAATTTAAAAGATTTTTTAATTTTTTTAATTTTATTTCCTCTTTGTGAAACACCACTATAACCCGTTAAATAATAATGATTCAGATGATGTTCCATCCACCACAACTTTTATACTTCGGTTTGTCAGAAAGCTTTCTATCCATTTGCGAAGTGTTGGTGTGAATCCAAAGGCTGGCAGTTTGGCAAGAAGATTTTTGTGCCAAACCTGGTCAAAGGCTTTGGAGATATCAAGGGCTACAGCGAGGGTTTCTTTTTCCGGCCTCTAGAGTATTGTTCAAGGTGTGGGTGACATAGGTTAAGATGTCGCCTGTGGAACGATTTTGTCTGAATCCATATTGCCTATCGTGAATTAATTTATTGTTTTCTAAGTGATGAAGGACGTGTTGGTTTATGACTAATTCCATTAATTTGGAAAGAACAGAGGTGATCGAGATAGGCCTGTAATTAGAGATTTGTGATGTGTCTCCTTTTTTAGGAATAGGTGTTACTCTGGCTATTTTCCAGCTTTTGGGGAATATGCCCGATTCGTAAGAGAGTTGGAATAGCTTGGATAAGATAGGGGCAAGTTCAGGGGCGCATTTTTTAATGAGAATTGGTGGGATGTTATCCGGGCCAGCGGCGGATTTGGAATTTAATTTATTAATGGCTTTTATGATTATTTGGGGTCTGAAAATTATTTTGTCCATGAGGTTGGTTTGGGGGTATAAGTGGGCGGGTTAAGCCCTTTGTCATCTAGAGTGGAGTTAGTTGCGAAATAGGAGGCTAGTGATTTGGCTTTTTCAGCGGGGTCGTGGCTACTGAACCATTTGGGTGAAAGAGGGGCGGAAGTGAGGGAGACGCGAAATTTCTATTTATTGCCTTGTGTAACGAGAAAAAGGCCCGTTTTCCATTGGGGCAAGATGCGAGACGGTCAGCTATCCTCTGGTCGAATGATTTCTTTGCCTCAGAGATGATTTTTTTGCAAGAGTCTTCGCGACTTGGTAAATGCAACTCGGTCACATTCTAGATGTGAAAGTTGCCATTTCTGAAAAGATTTGTTTTTTTCACGGACGGAATCTGCGCATTGTCTACCAAACCAGGGCTTAGAATCCTTGTTCCCTTTAATCAATTTTGAGGGGATATAGGTTTCTAAGCCTATTTGAATTGCCTTCTGGGGGCCCACAGAATATGTATACAAAATTTGATTGAGTTTGGTCCAAAGTGCTAGAATTTTCATTTTTGAGCTCCCCCCATTTAGGGTGGTTAGTTTTTGCATTTCTATCCTTTTTGGGGCCCACATATGTAGGTATACAAAATTTTGTTGAGTTTGGTCGAAAGGGCTACAATTTTCATTTTTGCTCCCCCCCCCCCACCCACCTCTTTTGTCTGATAATGTTTAAAACACATTAAAAAAAAAATTCATGTTCTTTTCAAAAATATATTCAGTTTTTTTCTAGTTAAATTTTGTCATTGTTTTATACCTCTTCAAAATGTGTTAGATCTTTATGCCTCACTCTGTATATATTTATTTACATGTGAATATTTATTATTCTTACCTATTATTAATATTTATCTTAAATAGGTATTATTTATTAGGGAGAAGTGAAAATGCCTGGCCTCTCTAAAGGCCTGGGTTGGCCATTCGATCGGAGATTTTATGGGCTGAGTAAGAGTCGAAGATATCTGTATGTCTTAAACAGCTGAAGGCTAAGGGGAAGACCGTAGCTGGAAGCGAGCTCCAGTCTTTGGAGGTCATAGAGATAAAAGAATTGGCGAAAGCTCTGGTTCGATTTTTATCCAATTGGACAGCGAAGCTGAGCGTTCGGCAGACTCCAGAATAGCACCCAACATTGAAATCTTATCAATGAAAATTCCAGTAAGTTAGAATCGAATGGTTTGTCAGAGAGGTTTCTAACGTCATTGCGTTTTGAATACATTAGATTTAAATAAGTTTTGAGATCCCTAGTTTTTAAGTCTGCTAAATCTAAATTAATTTCGACTCTAGTGGTATTCGTCTTGCAAATGGGATTCCTGTAAGGTAACCACGTCAATATTGTGTTTCAGTAAGGTTTTCTAGAATATATGTCATTTAGTCTTATTCGAGGGGTGAACCACGACTTAAAATTGTGTACACCTACTTCCACTTTCATTTCCAAGTAGAAGACAAATAATGACAATAGATTATCTAATGAATTCCAAAGTAATTCCAAATAATTCCAAGGACGGTGTACACCTAATTCCAATCGCGGTTCACCCCTCGGTCTTACTGATTCCTTTGATGTACAACTTGCAGAATAATTGGTCCGAGATTTCTTCTCTTGTTATCTTGTGTCTCAATTTAGCCAGGAGATCTTTTGATTATCTGGCTGCCAGTTTGTGCTAGTTCATTTAGCGTTATCAAGGGTGCACCACGAGGAGACGAACTAGCTTTACACCGCACACACCACTTCCTGTATCTTTTTACTTTACCATACAGGGTGTGGTCAAGTATTGTAATGGTGCATGATAAAAATTTATTTTTTTGATTATTTTTTTCAAAATATCTCAAAAACGGCTGAAACTATTTTGGTTAAAAAAATTGGGCGAAACCATGACATTTCGGTCTACAACAAACCCTTATAAGTGAACATCGAAAAAATTATATTTTTTGAGATAATAACTCTTTTGTCAAAATGTATATAAGTTGTCCGTCTGTTAGTCAGTGCGTTACCAAATATTTGTGAACGAGCTAGCTCAAAAACTTGTATGAATATCAAAACCAAATTTCACACGTACTTTTAGTGGATTGAGATTAATTTAATTTTGGTGCATTTCGACCCAAAATTAAGAGGGGTGGAGGGAGGGGATTAAAAATTAAAAATCTAGGTCTTTTGAGTAAACTCAACCAAATTTTGTATACATAATCAATCCGTGGGCCCCCAGGAGTCTAAAAATGTAAAAACTAACCCCCTTCCCTACATGATTATAAATAATTTTATTAAATATTAAATATAATGTGACGAGCCAGGTTGTATGGTAAAGTCAAGTGGATGGCCACAACAGAACACGTCAGCTTATTTTATCTTTTTATATTGTATTTATTTTTTTGAATTGTATAAATTACTCATCTTGTGTATCTTGCTATGCGCTAAATAATAATAATAATGATCTAAATTAATTGAGGAAGCAATGCGGTTTTTATGCAAACAGGGTGTTATGTAAGTATCTAGAGTGCTGTCAACTGCGTAACAATAAACAGGATTGGAGGGCAGATTTAGAATGTCCCTTCCACTGAATTTCTAACAAATAAGCTGACATGTTCTGGATGTGGCCATCCAGTTGACTTTACCATACAACCTGGCCCCTCCTTATATTTAATATTTAATACAATTATTTATATTCATGTAGGGGAGGGGGTTACTATAGTTTTTCCTTTTTAGGATCCTGGGGGCCCATTGATTATGTATACAAAATTTGGTTGAGTTTGGTAAATGGCCAAGATTTTCATTTTTTGACCCAAAACCCTCCCTCCATTTTGGTCGGTTAGTTTTTGGATTTTTAGACTTCTGGGGTCCCACTGATTATGTATACTAAATTTGGCTGAGTTTATTCAAATAGCCTAGATTTTTAATTTTTAACCCCCCCACCCCCCTCCACCCTCCTTAATTTTGGGTCGATATACACCAAAATCTAATCAGATCTTAATCTCAATGGACCAAAACTACGTGTGAAATTTGGTTTCGATATTCACACTAGTTTTTGAGCTAGCTTGTCCACAAAAATTTGGTAACGCACAGACTGACTAACAGACAGACTAACAGACATTTTGACAAAACAATTATTATCTCGAAAAATATAATTTTTTCGATGTTCACTTATTATAATTTTTTTGTAGAGCGAAATGCCATGGTTTCGCTCAATTTTTTTAATCAAAATAGTTTTAGCCGTTTTTGAGATACTTCGAAAAAAAGAAGGAAAAAACCCACTTTTTTCATGCACGATTACAATACTTGACCATTCCCTGTATGGTAAAGTAAAATGAAACAGTATTGTTCTGACTAATGCGAGATCCGAAGTATTAGGCCCAGTATTTCAATGTCAGTTTATTCTTGAGATTAGCCTTAATCTTTGGTTTAGTATTTTGTGGTGTATTTCAATGTCCATTTAAGAGTTGATCCGAAGATGTGGATATGGATTGAAAGCTTTCTGACAAACCGAAGTATAAAAGTTGTGGTGGATGGAACATCTTCTGAATCGTTCTCCACAAACTCTGGTGTTCCCCAAGGCTCTGTAATCTCCTCCACACTCTTCCTTATTTATATAAACGACCTTATTGATCAAACGGCAAACCCCACTCATTGTTACGCCGACGATAGCACTCTACACGGCAAACCCTCTCTCCCGAATAATCGAATCAATATTGCCTCCTCAATTACTCTCGACCTAGACAAACTGAATAAATGGGACTCTCAAAATTTAGTTAACTTTAATTCAAATAAGACTCAATGTTGTCTAATTTCTAGGCGCGAAAATAGAGATTTCCCTGATATTCACTTCGATTCGAATACCCTGAAAATGTGACAGCCTATCCATGTTGGGCGTCTCTGTCGCATCTGACCTGTCTTGGAATGAACACATCTCCTCTGTGGCGAAATCTGCAGCAAGGAAGATTGGCTTCTTATTCAGGTCCAAGCGATTTTACAAACCCCCACAACTTCTCACCATCTACAAGGCCCAAATCCGCCCCTGTCTCGAATACGGCTCTCATCTGTGGAGAGGAGCCTCAAAATATTCTCTTGCTACCCTTGATGCAATTCAGAAACGAGCCGTCAGGCTAATTGACGATTCTACCCTCACCGACTCCCTCGACTCGCTGGCTCATCGAAGAGATGTCTCCGCCCTTTCCCTTTTCTATAGATACTATCACGGCAGGTGCTCTGATGAGATAAAATCAATAATTCCCCCTAAAGCATGCTTTGCACGCAGCACACGTTTTGCCGACTCCCAACACTCTTTCGCGGTCAAATTAGAAAAGTGCCGGACCACTTCATTCGCGAATTCATATATCCCCATGACTTCAAGGAACTGGAACTCTCTCCCAGCCTCTATCTTTCCCAGCACCTATGATCTTCAAACCTTCAAAACCAGGGTGCATAGACACCTACGTCTACACCCTCTCACTTAAACAACTTTCCCTTCTCTTCGGTAATGCAAGGGTCTTTAGAGATCCATAGGGGCTACATCTTTACTGGTGCACCCTTCTTGAATTCGATTGCATTAAAAAAAAAAAAAAAAAAAAAGAATAATCACTGAATTAAACGCTGCTTTAGATGGTGATCCACTACTTAATCCTAAGGTTAAGATTGGTTCGCATGGCACCCACCAGGCGCATAACTAACAAATATAAATTTTGTTATTCTCAAAATCTGTATAAATAAAAATGTAATACACTTGCGCCAACGTTTTTTCCAATCCTCGAAACAGTTGTTAAAGACAATTTCCGGAATAGCCTTCAATGCTCGTTTAATATCTACAATTGACTCAAAAACGGTTTCCCCGGAGCGGTCGTTTGAGTTTTCTGAACAGCCAGAAGTCACAAGGAGCTAAATCAGGCGAATACGGTGGTTGTGGAACGATATTGATTGAATTTTTGGCGAAAAACTCACGAATAATCAATGCAGTATGCGAAGGTGCATTATCGTGGTGCAAAAACCAAGAGTTCTCGGCCCATAATTCCGGCCTCTTTTTACGAATAGCTTCGCGCAAACGACGCATAACACTCAAATAGAATTCCTTGTTGACAGTTTGGCCAGTCGGAAGGAATTCGGAGTGCACCACACCTCGATAATCAAAGAAAACTGTCAACAGGACCTTGATTTTGACTTGTTCCTCGTCAACGCGTTCTCGACCCTCTTTGAACAGTTTGTACCAATCAAAAACACTTGCTCGCGACATAGAATTATCACCGAAGGCCTTTTGAAACATTCTGAACGTTTCGGCACAATAAATTTTATTCCGCACACAAAATTTAATGGAACTTCTTTGTTGAATAATTTCACTCATTGTAAAAATCGCCGAATGCACTTTTTGTACTTCAGAAAGACAAGCGTATACTAAACACCAATGATTATTTTGATGTGACATTTGGCACAGATGTCACTGACAGTCATACCAACCTAGAAAAAATATATTTCGACGAATGGGTTTCCGCGCGAAATTTAAATTAAAAAGTCTTACTATTTATTGCCACAGTAGTATAATATCTTTTTTACAAAACTTAATTACGTTAAAAATTAAAAATAAATAAATAAATAAGATATGTTATCAGAATCTAGATTCGCCGCTGCATTTAGGGGTTGTCTTTAATTGAATATTACAGATATTTTTTATCACAATTGAATACTTTTGATAAGCCAGTCAGTCAGCTAGCCAGCCAGCCCTCTTTTCTTTCTTTTATCTTTGTATATTAATCGTTTTTTGTTTGGTGTGTATTTAATGGCGTAGTGACGTCACCGGATGCGCGTCGCTAGGGCGCCGGTTGCCATGGTAACGCCCAAGGGAATCGATCATTGGTCGCGTCAGACCTCAAGCAAACATACCAAGGTCTGTCTATGTCTCTCTGTCTACATACTATATATAAAATAGAGGGAGAAGGGAAGCAAAGGGGCGTGGCCTCGTTCAAATAACTCCGCCCTATAATTTTGTACATACATACATATATATATATATATATATATACTGTGTGTGTGTGTGTCACGCCCCTCTTTGAAATTTTCTTGTCAATCATATATTTCCTTCCACTTTACTTTTTTTTACTTTTTTCTATTTCTATTCAGAGATGTTCACATATCTTGGATAAAAAAATAAATAAATGTTTCTCTTTTCGTGACTAACAAGTATTTAGGGTTGTTGTTGTTATCAGCAGTCAATGATATAAATACTAAATTAACGTTAACTTTTACACTCTTTTGTTTATATATACGACCAGAGTAGAGGTATCGGATTCACTCATAAATTGTCAATTTTTTAGGGTTCCGTATTTTGTGTTTTTGTTTTTATTTAAACAAACACTTCTTTTGTTTTGATTCAACCACACATGATTCATTTTTTTTTTATTCAACCACCTGTTAATAATTATTTAGTTTAATTAAACCCGAGGGGTGAACCGCGACCTAATATGCTGTACACCTACTTCCACTTTTACTTCCAAATATTTCCAAGTACTTCCAAATATTTCCAAGCACTTCCAAGTATTTCCAAGTGCTTCCAAATATTTCCAAGCACTTCCAAGTATTTCCAAGTGCTTCCAAATATTTCCAAGCACTTCCAAATATTTTCAAGTACTTCCAAATATTTCCAAGTAATTCCAAAATACTTCCAAAGAGGTGTACACCTACTTTCAATCGCGGATCACCCCTCGATTAAACCTATCAAAATATTTTTTTCCAAAATTGATATCTGGTTATATATAATACTTAGGTATATCTTTTCAAATAAATCTTTGATTAATTTTTTTATTCTACCAAATAAATAGATACAGTATGTTTTTTTTTTTTATAAAATCAATTATAAAACGTTTATCAGAAAAGATGTTTCGGCTAAAATTATTAAGAAATTTTATTTGACATGAACTATTAGTGGGTTTTAAAATAACAATTTTTTTTTTTATAAATTTTATTAAACCAATTATTTTACATTAATTAATGTATACATTGTATTTTTGCTTCGATTCCGGAGATTACTTCTCCACCATCGAGTGTCCTTATTCATCTTTAGTCCTTGTTTTTAATAAGAGGAAAAATCTAATTAGATAAAAAAACCTCTTTTCCGATAATTATTTCAATTCCCTTATTCCCCAATCAAGTCGATTGGTTTGCTAATCTACCTCCCATCCCATCCCCAAAATAACAATTTTTTTTTTTTTTTTTAAATTTTATTAAACCAATTATTTTACATTAATTAATGTATACCTTGTATTTTGCTTCGATTTCGGAGATAACTTCTCCACCATCGAGTGTCCTTATTTATCTTTAGTCCTTGTTTTTAATAAGAGGAAAAATCTAATTAGATAAAAAAACCTCTTTTCCGATAATTATTTTAATTCCATTATTCCCCAATCAAATCGATTGGATTGCTCATCCTCCTCCTCTCCTCAATCCATTCATAACAATTTTTTTTTTTTTTTTTTTTTTTATAAATTTTATTAAACCAATTATTTTACATTAATAATGTATACATTGTATTTTGCTTCGATTTCGGAGATAACTTCTCCACCATCGAGTGTCCTTATTTATCTTTAGTCCTTGTTTTTAATAAGAGGAAAAATCTAATTAGATAAAAAAACCTCTTTTCCGATAATTATTTTAATTCCATTATTCCCCAATCAAATCGATTGGATTGCTCATCCTCCTCTCCTCCTCCTCACAAATTAACAATTTTTTTTTTTTTTTTTTTTTTTATAAATTTTATTAAACCAATTATTTTACATTAATAATGTATACATTGTATTTTGCTTCGATTCCGGAGATAACTTCTCCACCATCGAGTGTCCTTATTTATCTTTAGTCCTTGTTTTTAATAAGAGGAAAAATCTAATTAGATAAAAAAACCTCTTTTCCGATAATTATTTTAATTCCATTATTCCCCAATCAAATCGATTGGATTGCCATCCTCCTCTCCTCCTCCTCCATCAAATAACAATTTTTTTTTTTTTTTTTTTTTTATAAATTTTATTAAACCAATTATTTTACATTAATAATGTATACATTGTATTTTGCTTCGATTTCGGAGATAACTTCTCCACCATCGAGTGTCCTTATTTATCTTTAGTCCTTGTTTTTAATAAGAGGAAAAATCTAATTAGATAAAAAAACCTCTTTTCCGATAATTATTTTAATTCCATTATTCCCCAATCAAATCGATTGGATTGCCCATCCTCCTCTCCTCCTCCTCACATCAGACTAAAATTGTTTTTTTTTTTTTTTATAAATTTTATTAAACCAATTATTTTACATTAATTAATGTATACATTGTATTTTTGCTTCGATTCCGGAGATTACTTCTCCACCATCGAGTGTCCTTATTCATCTTTAGTCCTTGTTTTTAATAAGAGGAAAAATCTAATTAGATAAAAAAACCTCTTTTCCGATAATTATTTCAATTCCCTTATTCCCCAATCAAGTCGATTGGTTTGCTAATCTACCTCCCATCCCCAATAACCTCCTCCTTATTTTTTCAAAGTCGGTTAAAAAGAGAAAGGAAGCCTTTTCAAGAACCCAAACTTAGCATTCTTTCGAGAAAAAGTAATTAACAAACCTACCAAAATGATTTTTTCCCAAGTTGAGACTTTTTATTCGCTTTTGGGATAAATATTTATTGACACACGTATGAATAATTACTTTAAGAAAAAACCTGTAAAATTAAAGTTACCCGAAGATGAGACTCTGAAAAGATTGAATCGTCAACCCCAAAAACGCCCTAATCCGTAACTTTCATCGAAATTGTTAGAGCCGTTTTCTAGAAACTGATTCTATAATATACACAACAATAATTGGTTATTTAATAATAATCTAACATTTAATTTCAAATTAATGTTGGCTAGCTCTCATAGCTGCCCTTCAAAAATTGATATTTCCATCTATTATAGATAGATTTTCTAAGAAGCTTTAATTATATCTTTTCTCCATTAGAAATAATGAAAACTATATTTTCAAAATATAACTCAATTTATTAGTATTAATTTGCGGGTTTTATTTAATTAAATATAATGAAATTAATTAAAATTATTACTTATATATGTAATCAAATATTTTTATTAAAAAATCACACTTGTGTATTTTTAAATTAATTTTTGGATACTAAAATATTTACATTTTCAAAACGGTACCGCGACAAAATATTCCCGACAAAATATCCCCGACAAAACATCCCCCGACAAAATATCCCAAGGACAAAATATCCCCGGCATAATATCTTCTGACAAAATATCCCCCGGCATAATATCTTCTGACCAAATATTCCCCAGTATAAGGGAGAATACAAAAGAGATTAAGTGAGAAGCTTATAATCATAGTTTTGAATAATATAAACAGACTTTAATATTTTGGCGGCTGAAAGTGCTGCTGTCTGTCGTGTTTGATTAGGAAAAAATGGGGGCCTCAAACACACCCCGCCCCAAGATTGGCTGGTTCAGTTTTGAATGTGTGTTTGATTAGGAAAAAATGGAGCCCGAAACACACCCTCGCCCGGACTAAACTTTCGGAGGTTCGGTTAATATATATTCAGTTCGGCTCGGTTGGATTCAATATAGCTCCTTTTCGGGCTGGTTTTTAGACGTCTGGATTGGCTCAACCGAATTGTCTAAACCAGCCGAAAAGAATATACGATTCAACCGAACCGGAGTCGATTTGCATTGCTCATAAGATTCACGAGGGGAAGGGTTATTTTGTCATGAGATAGTTTGTCTGAAAGATATTTTGTCGGGGGATGTTTTGTCGGTGGCTGAAATGTCGCGAAAACTTCAAAACAAAGGGGGCTGATTAGATTTTGGACTTGAAGCTTAAGAACTTACTGAGAATAAAACTCAAAAATAAAAGATCGTATCTATTATTATAGGGGCCGTCCATAAATTAAATCAGACGAATTTCAAGATTTTTAGGACCCCCCCCCCCTGTGTCACATTCTGTCAAATTTTCAAAAATTAACACATATAAATAAGGTGTAATTTATTGGAATCCTTCCTCCTTTCGCTTTCAAACCGACGTTTCGGAAGATTCTTCCCTCCTTCTTCAGGGTTTCATAGGGTCAATGAATGAAACAAATAAAATGTTTCCTTCTTCTCTCCACAGTAATGTTCAAAAGTTCTTCATTTTTAACAAAAAGGCATAGAAAGGCAAAAAAATTTTTTTTTCCTTCTAATCTAATTAAGAAAAGAATGAAAAAATTTTTTTGTCTTTCTATGCCTTTTGTTAAAAATGAAGAAAGTTTTTGAACACTACTGTGGAGGAAGAAGGAAACATTTTATTTGTTTCATTCATTGACCCTTTGAAACCCTGAAGAAGGAGGGAAGAATCTTCCGAAACGTCGGTTTGAAAGGAAAGGAGGAAGGATTCCAATAAATTACACCTTATTTTATATGTGTTAATTTTTTCTTTCCTCACTACCTCTGGGCTGCCTTCCATTACTTTCAATTAAAATTTCTACCAGTCTGTCTCTCTCCAGAGAAAATTTCATTTTAATCTATGTTTTTGAAACTGTATGTACCTTTCCATTTTTTGGATTTTTTATATTTTAAACTTCTATTCATTCTACAAATTTTAAGACCAGTTTGATAGTGGTCCTATGATAATTACTATATTTTTTTAGATTTTTGAAAATTTCGATAAAAATTTTATTCACTATTATTAAAACCACTTTTTGGAGTTGAGTTCTCTTTATTTAGTTATTTTGAATTGATTATTATCATTAACAGGTGTTTAAAATAAATAATTAGTATTTAGTTTGTTGAAAGAAAATCAAAATCAAAAATTGAAAATCGAAAAAAAAAATAGTAATTGTCATAGAACCACTATCAAACCCGGTCTTAAAATTTGTAGAATAAATAGAAGTTTAAAATACAAAATTATCAAAAAAATCGAACAGTACCTACATACAGTTTCAAAAAACAAGATTACAATTTTCAAACTCAAAAATCGCATATCAAAACACTTTAAATAAATTTTTAGTATTTTTTTAAAGTATGTAAAAATAAAAATTGAATTTGGACCATTTTTGAAGAAGTAATGAGCAAAAAAAGGGAAATTCAACATCTTTTAAACCGGTGATCAGAAAAATGTCAAAATTTACCAGGAAGGTTTTTTTGGATCCTGAAAAATTTCAAAAATTAAAAATTTTCAAACCGTCTGATTCGTCGTGGAGTGCCCCATATATAGAATCGGTTTTTCGAAACCAGCTCTAACAATTTCAATGAAAATCAAGGATTAAGTTTTTTTTTGAGTCGACAATTCGATCTGTCACGGTCTTCATCTTTGGGTAACTTTATTTTGATTGTTTATTTATTTAATTAAATTAATTTATTCACACGTGAGTGTGTCAATAAAAAGTGAATAATTAAATTTTATTCAATTTCATTTTATTAATTAATTGGTTTTTTTAATTTTAAAATCCGCTAATATTTAATTACAAATATTAGTATATATAGATATTAAAATTAGAAAATTGTAATTAAGGAGAAAAGGATAGGATGAGAGGGAGAGGAGGAATGAATCCAATCGACTTGATTGGGGAATAATGGAATTGAAATAATTATCGGAAAAGAGGTTTTTTTATCTAATTAGATTTTTCCTCTTATTAAAAACAAGGACTAAAGATGAATAAGGACACTCGATGGTGGAGAAGTAATCTCCGGAATCGAATCAAAAATACAATGTATACATTAATTAATGTAAAATAATTGGTTTAATAAATTTGATTAATTGGAGCTATTTTTTATTGGATATTAAATTATTAAAAATAATATTAATATATCAGTTTGAACTAAAGTAAAAAATTACCGAGCAACGCTCGGTGTTCCAGGTGCTATTATATATATCGTCGGGCTACTGCCAAAACAAGCTAACTCCATAATTTGAACTTTTGAGAAATCGTCGTTTGAAAATTTAAATTGAAATGAAAAATTGTCACAGGTTCAAAATGATTTATTGATTGAAAAAATCAAAGTAAGTTGTCTGGTTTTTGTCAGTATGCTTTTCGAACAATTTTTAATCTAATGGAGTACTCAACTCCGAATTGAGTAAAAGTGGAGTTAGCTTGCTCTTGGCAGTGGCCTGGCGATATATGTATATGTTTATATGCATAATGCAGAGGAACAACCGAATTGACTTTCTTCATGAAAGTAATAATAAAGCGTTTCTGTTTTCGTGTTTATAACAAGTATTTAGTGTTGTTGTTGTTGTCATCAGCAATCAATGATCCAAAAAGTAAACGTTAACGTTTATATTCTCACTCTAGGTATATGTTATTTTTTGTGTGGTTTTAATTTCTTTCGCTAATGCAGAGTTTAATGATAGATAACTAATCTCTACGTTAAATGACAGACAGACAGATATATATTAGACCTAAATTCATTCAAAGTTGAATGTAATTACAATCCTACCCTCTCGCTTACTCCTTTACCATAATATATTGATGAGGAATGATAACAGGATATAAAAAAACAATAGTTTATATTTTTGTTTCATTAAGGACGATTAACACAAGGTAGGTAGGGGGTTATGGTGTGTTAGTTAGCTTGGAGTTAATGAACAAGATAAGATTCGACATTAATAGGCTTCCATTTAGTTATTTATTTATTTAGAGAATTAATGGTTTTTTGATAAAAGAATCCGATCCAAATCGATACTTTATGACAAGGCGCGTCGGGGTATTTTATATTCTCCCTCTTTGCTTATTTTTAAATGTAATTATTTTATTGTTATATATGTACCTAGATACGTCTCTATTAACTCATGTATTTTATTAATACAATAGAAATAATAGAGACTTTATTTTATTTATAATATCTTATTAAATTAAATCAGCAATTTTTACTTTACCATACAGGGTGTGGTCAAGTATTGTAATCGTGCATGAATAAAAATAATTTTTAAGAAAAAAATAAAAATCGACTTCAAAAAATTAAATGCAACAAATAAAATACACTAAAAGGTATAAAATAATTATTATCTTATTTAGTTACAACTAAACGACGAAATATTAACATGAAATTACTTTTTGAAGTCGGTACCAAACAAACTATACCTATGAGCGAGCGTACCCGCCAAACGTACTAAGTAAGTTCCGTCCAGTGCGATTCATAAAAGGTATATGTTTGGCACCGACTTGAAAAAGTAATTTCATGTTAATTTTTTGTCGTTTAGTTGTAATTAAATAAGATAATAATTATTTTATACCTTTTAGTGTATTTTATTTGTTGCATTTAATTTTTTGAAGTCGGTTTTTATTTTTTTCTTAAAAATTATTTTTATTTTTCTCTTTTTAGTAATGTTATTAATAGTGATCATATATAATCAGAACTTGACCAAATTAATATGACACCATCCCTAAGACACCCCCTTTCGGATAAAAAAGAACCATTGAAATCGGTTCATAAACAAAGAGGTTAGGTCTAAACAAATCTAATAAAAAAGGTCGTAACACCTATGAAAAAAAAACGAAAAAATGGGACCAATCGGAAGCTAGACTGGACCCAATGCAGAAAAATTTTTCAAAATCGGTTGACAATTGGCGGAGATATGAGGTAACATAGGCACAAAAAAAATCAGTCGAATAGAGAGAGAACCTCCTCCTTTTTTGAAGTCGGTTAAAAAAGTGGTATTTTTCCTTCTTTTTTTCAAAATATCTAAAAAACGGCTGAAACTATTTCGATTAAAAAAATGGAGCTGAAACCATGGCATTTCGGTCTACAAAAAAGCTCTAATAAGTGAACTCGAAAAATTTTATTTTCGGAGATAATAATTGTTTTGTCAAAATTGTCAGTTAGTTAGTCTGTGCGTTACCAAATTTGTGGACGAGCTAGCTCCAAAAACCAGTGTGAATATCGAAACCAAAATTTCACACGTAGTTTTGGTCCATTGAGATTAAGAGCTGATTAGATTTTGGTGCATATCGACCCAAAATTAAAGAGGGTCGAAGGGGGTTAAAAATTGAAAAATCTAGGCTCGTTTGAGCAAACTCAACCAAATTTTGTATACATAATCAGTGGGACCCCAGGAGTATAAAAATGCAAAAACTAACCCCCCTACATGATTATAAATAATTTTATTAAATACTAAATATAAGTGAGGGGCCAGGTTGTATGGTAAAGTCAAGTGGATGGCCACATCAGAACACGTCAGCTTATTTTAGAAGGTATATATGGGGCATTCCACGCCAAATCGGATGGTTTGAAAAATTTTAATTTTTGATTTTCTTCAATTTTTGACATTTTCTTAATATCCATCAAAAAACTCGTCCTGGTTGTAAATTTTGAAATTTTTTTGATCACCGCTTAAAAGGATATCGAATTTCGGTTTTTCGCTCATAACTTCTTCAAAAATGGTTCAAATTCAAAATTTTTTATTAAATTTTTTTAAATACTATTTAGAAAAAAAATAGAAAAAAATTATTTAAAGTGTTTTTATATGCAATTTTTAAGTTTGAAAATTTTAATCTATAATTGAAAGTAATGGAAGCCAGCCCAGAGGTAGTGAGAGAAAAAATTAACACATATAAAATAAGGTGTAATTTATTGGAATCCTTCCTCCTTTCTTTTCAAACCGACGTTTCGGAGGATTTTTCCCTCCTTCTTCAGGGTTTCAAAGGGTCAATGAATGAAACAAATAAAATGTTTCCTTCTTCTCTCCACAGTAGTGTTCAAAAACTTTCTTCATTTGTAACAAAAAGGCATAGAAAGACAAAAAATTTTTTTTTCCTTCTAATCTAATTAAGAAAAGAAGGAAAAAAATTTTTTGTCTTTCTATGCCTTTTGTTAAAAATGAAGAAAGTTTTTGAACACTACTGTGGAGAGAAGAAGGAAACATTTTATTTGTTTCATTCATTGACCCTTTGAAACCCTGAAGAAGGAGGGAAGAATCCTCCGAAACGTCGGTTTGAAAGGAAAGGAGGAAGGATTCCAATAAATTACACCTTATTTTATATGTGTTAATTTTTTCTTTCCTCACTACCTCTGGGCTGCCTTCCATTACTTTCAATTAAAATTTCTACCAGTCCGTCTCTCTCCAGAGAAAATTTCATTTTAATCTATGTTTTTGAAACTGTATGTACCTTTCCATTTTTTTGGATTTTTTTATTTTAAACTTCTATTCATTCTACAAATTTTAAGACCAGTTTGATAGTGGTCCTATGATAATTACTATATTTTTTAGATTTTTGAAAATTTCGAAAAAATTTTATTCACTATTATTAAAACCACTTTTTGGAGTTGAGTTCTCTTTATTTAGTTATTTTGAATTGATTATTATCATTAACAGGTGTTTAAAATAAATAATTAGTATTTAGTTTGTTGAAAGAAAATCAAAATCAAAAATTGAAAATCGAAAAAAAAATAGTAATTGTCATAGAACCATTATAAACCCGGTCTTAAAATTTGTATAATAAATAGAAGTTTAAAATACAAAATTATCAAAAAAATCGAACAGTACCTACATACAGTTTCAAAAACAAGATTACAATTTTCAAACTCAAAAATCGCATATCAAAACACTTTAAATAAATTTTTAGTATTTTTTTAAAGTATGTAAAAAAAATTGAATTTGGACCATTTTTGAAGAAGTAATGAGCAAAAAAGGGAAATTCAACATCTTTTAAACCGGTGATCAGAAAAATGTCAAAATTTACCAGGAAGGTTTTTTTTTTGGATCCTGAAAAATTTCAAAAATTAAAAATTTTCAAACCGTCCGATTCGTCGTGGAGTGCCCCATATATAGAATCGGTTTTTCGAAACCAGCTCTAAGCGATTTCAATGAAAATCAAGGATTAAGTTTTTTTTGAGTCGACAATTCGATATGTCAAGGTCTTTACTTTGGGTAACTTTATTTTGATTCTTTATTTATTTAATTAAATTAATTTATTACACGTGAGTGTGTCAATAAAAGTGTATAATTAAATTTTTTTCAATTTCATTTTATTAATTAATTGTTTTTTTTAATTTTAAAATCCGCTAATATTTAATTACAAATATTAGTATATATATATATTAAAATTAGAAAATTTAATTGGATTAATGTGGATTAGAGGAGAGAGGAGGGAGAATCCAATCGACTTGATTGGGGAATAATGGAATTGAAATAATTATCGGAAAAGAGGTTTTTATCTAATTAGATTTTTCCTCTTATTAAAAACAAGGACTAAAGATGAATAAGGACACTCGATGGTGGAGAAGTAATCTCCGGAATCGAAGCAAAAATACAATGGTATACATTAATTAATGTAAAATAATTGGTTTAATAAAAAAGGAATATTGGCCACTTATTCAGGTCCAAGCGATTTTTCACGCCCCTGCATCTTCTCACCCTCTACAAGGCCCAAATCCGGCTTCGCCAATACGTATATCCTCATGACAGCCTCCATCTTTTCCAGCACTTATAATCTTCAAACCTTCAAAACCCGGATGCACAAACACCTTACGGCTCCACCATCTTGCTTGACCAACTTTCCCTTCTCTTCGGTAATGCAAGGGTCCTTCGAGATCCATAGGAGCTGCATCTTTACTGGTGCTCCCTTTCTTGCATTCGATTGCATTAAAAAAAATCACCCGACACAATATCATGTTCAAACCTGTAGCGGCACGCTCTCTGTTTGCCAGGAGAAGCATCAAAATCAATCCAGTCATTTAATAGCTACCTTGTATAATAGGAGCCCCTTCAATTTAGACAACCAAATTACCATATCAGTTAAGGGTATCTCTACCCTGATAAAAAAAGGTGCAAGTCATTTCCTTATTTTTACACTTTAACTAATGCGATCCATATAAAGTTTTGATCGGTCTCGCAACTCTAATACTTTATTCTAGTAGTTTTTTAATTTTTTCTAAATATCTTGAAAATGACTTAATTAATTTTGATGAAATTTGATTTTCTAATTAAGTACCTTGATGACCAGAAAAAGGGTTATATAAAGTTTTTAGTAAAATTATATTTTAAAGTACTTTACCTAAGAGTAGGAAAGTACCTAATTTTTAATTTTTTTTTTTAATTTATTCATTTGATCGGCATAAAATAATTTTTATAAAAAAAAATAAAAATTAAATGCAACAAATAAAATAATAATACTTTAAAAATAAAATAAAATACACTAATAAAAAATTCAGTCGAATTGAGAACCTCCTCCTTTTTTGAAGTTTGTTAAAAAGGTATAAAATCATTATCTAATTTAGTTACAGCTAAACGTCGAAATATTAACATGAAATTACTTTTTGAAATCGGCGCCAAACAAAATATATAAGCGATCGTACCCGCCAAACGTACTAAGTAAGGTCCGTCAAGTGCGATTCATAAAATGTATATGTTTGGCACCGACTTCAAAAAGTGATTTCATGTTAATATTTCGTCATTTAGGTGTAACTAAATTAGATAATGATTTTATACCTTTTTAACCGACTTCAAAAAGGAGGAGGTTCTCAATTCGACTGAATTCCAAAAACACATGGGCGTTTTTATTCCATTTATTTATTTCCCTCTAGATGCTTATTTCTTCAATTTCAACCAAATTCTATAATTTATTTTTTGTATTATTAACTTCTTAATGATACCCCTCCATTTACTAACTTACTATATAATTAAATACTTATTTTGTTGTTCTTATACACAAATCCAAAATTAAATCAATTTGTTTATTATTCATTATCTTAAGGATATATTTTGATATTTATTTATTTATAGGGAATAAATAAATCAAAAGTGAAACAGAGAGATAAGTGAGGAGGAAGTAGGAGTGGCGATTCTGTGAATATGTCTCTGTTTTCTTTTTTTGGAAAGGAAATAGATTTATTTATTTATTTATACGAATAAATAAATTAGACAGTGAGGTAAAAATGTGATCTTTTCAAAAAGCATGCAGATAATTGTATTCTATCCATAGGCGCAGGAATCGGGGGGGGGGGGGGGGGCTCGGAGGCTTAAGGCAACCTGATCTTTGAAGTGTGTGTGTGGGTGGGGGGGGGGTCTTAGCCATGTTGTCTACTTTTTTGAAAATGTATATAAAGGATAAAAGATGGTATTATCGGCTACCACTTTATTTTTCACTATAAATACTTTTATTATGATTGAAATTTCCTGACAACTTAAATAAATTAATTATATGATGTTTTAAGTAAAACATAAGTTTTTACTTTAGATTATTTTCACACTAAGTATAGTAATAATATATTTTTACAAAAGTTACATATATTGAAAAAATAAAATTGTGGTGGTAATATGGGCTACCGAGGGGTGATCTGCGATTGGAAGTAGGTGTACACCTCTTTTGAAGTATTTTGGAAGTACTTGGAAATATTTGGAAGTATTTGGAAATATTTGGAAGTACTTGGAAATATTTGGAAGTACTTGGAAATATTTGGAAGTATTTGGAAATATTCGGAAGTACTTGGAAATATTTGGAAGTGCCTGGAAATATTTGGAAGTATTTGGAAATATTTGGAAGTACTTGGAAATATTAGGAAGTATTTGGAAATATTCGGAAGTACTTGGAAATATTTGGAAGTGCCTGGAAATATTTGGAAATATTAGGAAGTGCTTGGAAATACTTGGAAGTGCCTGGAAATATTTGGAAGAACTTGGAAATATTTGGAAGTACTTGGAAATATTTGGAAGTGCCTGGAAATATTTGGAAATATTAGGAAGTGCTTGGAAATATTTGGAAGTACTTGGAAATATTTGGAAGTACTTGGAAATATTTGGAAGTACTTGGAAATATTTGGAAGTATTTGGAAATATTCGGAAGTACTTGGAAATATTTGGAAGTACCTGGAAATATTTGGAAGTATTTGGAAATATTTGGAAGTACTTGGAAATATTTGGAAGTATTTGGAAATATTCGGAAGTACTTGGAAATATTTGAAGTGCCTGAATATATTTGGAAATATTTGGAAGTGCTTGGAAATACTTGGAAGTGCCTGGAAATATTTGGAAGAACTTGGAAATATTTGGAAGTACTTGGAAATATTTGGAAGTACTTAAATATTTGGAAATATTTGGAAGTGCTTGGAAATATTTGGAAGTACTTGGAAATATTTGGAAGTACTTGGAAATATTTGGAAGTACTTGGAAATATTCGGAAGTACTTGGAAATATTTGGAAGTGCTTGCAAATATTTGGAAGTACTTGGAAATATTTGGAAGTATTTGGAAATATTTGGAAGTATTTGGAAATATTCGGAAGTACTTGGAAATATTTGGAAGTGCCTGCGAAATATTTGGAAGTACTTGGAAATATTTGGAAGTATTTGGATATATTCGGAAGTACTTGGAAATATTTGGAAGTGCTTGGAAATATTCAGAAGTACTTGGAAGTATTTGGAAATATTTGGAAGTATTTGGAAATATTTGGAAGTACTTGGAAATATTTGGAAGTGTCTGGAAATATTTGGACGTACTTGGATAATATTCGGAAGTACTTGGAAATATTTGGAAGTGCCTGGAAATATTTGGAAGTACTTGGAAATATTTGGAAGTGCTTGGAAATATTCGGAAGTGCTTGGAAATATTTGGAAATACTTGAATATTAAAGTACTTGGAAATATTTGGAAGTACTTGAAATACTTGGAGAATGCTTGGAAATATTTGGAAGTACTTGGAAATATTTGGAAAGTGTCTGGAAATATTTGGACGTATTTGGAAATATTTGAAGTGCCTGAAATATTTAGGAAATATTTGGGAAATATTAAGGACAATGCTTGGAAATATTTGGAAATATTTGGAAACATTTGCAGAAGTACTTGGAAATATTTGGAAGATACTTGGAAATATTTGGAAGTATTTGGAAATATTCAGGAAATTACTTGGAAATATTTAGAAGTGCTTGGAAATATTTGGAAATTACTTGGAAATATTTAGGAAGATACTTGGAAATATTAGGAAGTATTTGGAAATATTTGGAAATTCTTGGAAATATTTGGAAATGTCTGGAAATATTTGGAAGTATTTGAAATATTTGGAAGTGCTTGGAAATATTTGGAAGTGCCTGGAAATATTTGGAAGTGCTTGGAAATATTTGTAAGTGCAATTGGAAGTAGGTGTACAGCATATTAGGTTGCGGTTCACCCCTCAGGGGCTACCCAATAAAAAACAACACTGAGCAGTAAAAATTATGTCGAACAAGAAATATAATTATTTTTTCTAGTCCGTTTAGTCAAGGAAAAAGAAAACCCTACATAATACTAGTCTATAGTCTTTGAAAAGTAACTTTTAAGGAGTTCGGTGTTGGTTCTAGGTGAAACATTTTAATATAATAATAAAACTAAGATACGAGAGTAGGTTTCACAAAAAAAGAAATAAAACAAAATTGAGTTTTGAGTTCGATATATTTCGGGGGTTAGCCCATCATCAGGAGTCTAAGAAAACTGATTACATATTGGAAAAATAGTTTTACAAGTAAGAATTTTTAAAATATTTTTTAAAAATGTATATGGTGGGGGGAATGTAGGAGAGGGGGGGGTAGTTGTAAGCCCTTAACCACCTCAACAAATCCGATAACATTAATTTAGATTCGACCTCAGCCTTCGCAATTCACTTACATGAATCTAACCATTCACCCTCTAATAATAACCCTATCCCCATTCATTTCGAAAGAAAAGGCCTTAAATTGGACCTCCTGGAATCCACCGAGATAAAAATAGCCCTCTCTAATAATTCAAATATTTTAAATAATCAATTGGAAGTGTATAAAAATACAATTATTGATTATATGTTATAATAAATTAAATAAACATTCCTTTCATTGTTTGCACATTATATTAGGGTAATTGCACCCTCTTATATACCTTTTAAGTTGTACCTTCTCAGGTACCTGTCCATTCGCTATTATAATATCAGGTATAGATAGATCCCTTTCACCCAGCTCAAATCTCAATAGAAAATATTAATCCTTAGAACAACAACTACCCCCCCCTCTTCCCCTACATTCCCCCCACCATATACATTTTTAAAAAAATTTTAAAAATTCTTACTTGTAAAACTATTTTTCCAATATGTAATCAGTTTTCTTAGACTCCTGATGATGGGCTAACCCCCGAAATATATCGAACTCAAAACTCAATTTTGTTTTATTTCTTTTTTGTGAAACCTACCTCGTATCTTAGTTTTATTATTATACTTTGAAAAGTAGTTCGTGGTACAGAAAATTGCTTAGAAGCTTTTAAAAACCCCCATTTTTTTCTGAAACAGCTTTAATCGCAGATAAAATCCAACAGTGCATAATTTTATTTTTCTTCCGTGGATTCAGTACTTGGCGAAGGATCTAAAATAGAAAACCACATGATTTTTGTAGAGGTTGTCTAGTTGATGGGTAGCCCATATAACCACCAAAGCGATTGCCCATATCTTGGAAAGTGATGAATCGCCATCCGTTGGACATCCCTTACATAGACTTCTAGAAGATTATATACCCCCAACCAAAAATTGCAAGGTTTTGATGAATCCGCCTCTAAAAAAATAAACTGAAACGGATCGTTGCTAAACTTTATCCAATGAACTATCGTAGTCTAGGGTAAAGTACTTTAAAATATAATTTTACAAAAAATTTTATATGACCATTTTTGTGGTCCTCAAGGTACTCAATTACAATATTAAATTTCATCAAAATTGGTTAAGTCATTTTCAAGATATTTAGAAAAAACTAAAAAAGTACCGAAATAAAGTACTAATGTTTGTGGGCCGATATGTACCAAAAACTAATCAGCGCTTCATTTTGTTAAAATAATGTTAGGTTTTTATTTTCATTTCAATTGGTGCAACGGTGTGGAAAAAATCGTGGACGAAAAAACGATAACATACATACATCCATCCGCACGCACTTCCAAAAAATGGCACTTTTTGGCCTCTCGATGAGACCCCAGGTAATTTTTGTCAAAATCGTCACGTGCTAAAATTCAATCTAATTGAATACTACAATTTGTGACCTTAATTGAGTCCATGGGTTCCGTAGTCTTTACCTGAGGACCCTTTGAAGTCGCGCTTGCCGCCAGACCGATTACAATACTTTACCCATGCTTCGCATTGGATAAAGTAAAAAACACCCTATGTTTGAAGAAAAATAAAAAATAAAATTTGGACGAAAAGCGTTTTCTAGAAACAGGAGATGTCAGTAGGTCGATTTTGACCAGGGTGAAGATAAAGATTATTTTCCCTTGAAGCACCATCTACTACTAAATATTTTCTTTTCATTAAAAAAATTACTTACAAAATGCTTTCTGTATTAAAAATTTGTCCTTTGTTCGGGATCTTCAATTTCAGACATTTTCTAGGTCATTTTGTTTTCACTATGTATATTAATAATATAAAATGGCGCCGTCTGGCCTCCTCCATTGCAAGAATTCAATTTTATTC